>JAJEKB010020677.1:909398-979789 GCA_022393335.1 Macrotrachela quadricornifera
AATAAAATGTACTACAATATCTAAAATAAAATAAAATAAAATAAAATAATTTATATAAAATATGTAAGATAAAAAACGTATAATAAAATGAACTATAATATCCATGATAAGAATGAGATGAATAAAACGAATGAAATATCTAAGATGAAATAAAGTAAAATAAAATAAAACAATACAGATTTTATGTAATAAAATAAAATAAAATATAAAAAAATAATATAGAATAAGTAAAATAAGATACAGTCAAATTAAGTTAAATAAAGTAAAATAGGATAAAAGATCTACAATAAAATAAAATAAACGAAATAATCTATATAAGATGAAACAAAATAAACTAAAACGAACTAAAATAACTAAAATAAAATAAAATGAAATAATATCTCTTAAATAAAATAAAATGAATTGAAATATCTTCAGTAAAATAAAGTAGAATAAAATATCATAAATGAAATATCTAACGAAGGAACATCCCGAAGTGTTGATCGTAGATTTCAATGCGCTCCATACCAGATGATAGAGCTCGTCGAGCTGATCATCGTAGTGATAAACGTTTTCTCCCATACGCCATTTCGAAGGATATTTTCTACCAATCATGTTTATTTACTGCCTTAGTATGTCAGGACAAGAGGAATAATCCATTGTTATGATCTGCATCTTCTATAGATGCGCTCATAAGGATTTTCCCCGATATATATGGGATTGTTTCTGCTCTTTCACTTGTCGCTAGTGATGTGTCATCGATCCTTTCTTTTCTTCCAACATATATATGTACACTGAAAACAAAAAAGGTGTTCATCGAAACCTAATAGGGTTTCGTGAAATAAAAAAAGGTTTCGTGGAAAATGAAGACCCTTTAAAACTGTTTTTTAGGTCAAATGCAGCCTTTAGAGGGTTTCGCAATTTGAAACGAATTCTAAACCTTTTGAGGGTTTCGTAGAAAAACTACGAAACCTTCAGAAAAGATTGCTTAGCCTTTAACAAGCCTGATGGAAGCATCTTAGGTTGATACGAAACCCTTAAAAGGGTTTCGATTTCGTTTCAAAAATGGTTTCGGCGAACACCTTTTTTGTTTTCAGTGTATATATATGTTTTTTCCTTTCCTGTGATACATATATGTGCATATATATATGTATGTTAAAATTTTCTCTTCTCTCTTTCACCTAGTCATCATGGATCTTTCTCTTCTCTCTCTTTCATCTTGTTTTAGTGATTTTTCCTTGCATTGTTCATCTCTCATGGGATATTCCATCTTATGGAGTTCCAGCACTCACAACCGCTCTATATATAGTGTTGTGATCATTGTATGCGGTGTGTCTTTTTTCATAGTCGAATACACATACACCCAGTGAGGATATAGTTCTCACATCCGTGTTGTTCTCTTTCTTTTCCCCCCAATTTCTTATTCACTGTTAAATATAAAACAAAACAAAATAAATTCAATATGGTGAACATCGCAAATATCCCTAAACGTGTACTCAATGAAGTTTTGTCAAGAAATATCAATCAAATAACGAACTTAACCAACGAAGAAATACTAATTACTGATCAAGTGATAGACGTATTGCACAATATTTTAAACAGCGATAGTTATGAAATCGAAGAAGAAGATACTCTAGAACTTGTGGATAAAACTGACACTGACTTTATTCCGGAAGAAAACGACAAAATCTTTACCTCAGAAAAGAGAAATATCACACTGGATTATATGAGAAAAGTAGTAGATTTTGCTCGACCGGGTATCGCGTTTATCACGGTGCAACATGCATTTCCAAGGGTGAAATATCCAATACAACTGGCCCGATTTCGAGAATATATAAAGAATGATGGAAATCGTCGACAAAAGCTTTCTCGCCTCGAGCATTTTGTATTTGAGAAATTTAGGCAAGCACGCGGTAAAAGTTTGCCTATTCATGATGCGGACATTCGAAGGTGGGCCTTGGGTCTAGCGATAATTGAAGGCATCGTCAACTTTAGTGCTAGTGCTCATTGGCTAATCAATTTCAAATATCGTCATCAAATACGGTCAAGAAAAGTTACCAAATTTGTTTCCAAACGTGAAGTTTTTCAAAGAGAAGAAATGACTGAAGTCGATGAAGAATTCGTCAATGAGATGAAAACGGTCTTGCCCAAGTATCGACTTGAGCATATTTTCAATGTTGATCAATCAAGTTTCAACTACGAATTTACATCGAATCGTACCTTGTCTTTTCGAAGTGAAAGGTCTACGTTCGTAGCTGCTCAATCACTTAACACAACCACACACTCCTATACAGTGATGCCCATGATAAATGCTGCTGGTATGCTCATTGATCCTGTATTGTTATGCTTGCAAGAACCTCTACGGGTAATTTTCCAACGAGGAAAAATGTCCTCTCCGCTTCCAATGTTACTACTGTCTGTAGCAAATCTGGTAAAATGAACAAATCTTTGGTTGAGTATTGGGTAGGAGAAGTTCTTAACAATGTCACAAGAAATCGGTTTTTACTATAGGTCGATCAATGGTCAATTCAGACCGATACCTCGTTATATGAAGAGAATCTTACAAAAAGTCAATTGTGTCGATTGATGATTATACCAAGGAAGCTCACGTCGAAGTGCCAACCCTGTGATCAATATTTTTTTCGCCAATGGAAAAATTTAGTGAGAAAAATGTATCATCGTGTATTGATCGATGATCTCGTTGTTGACCTGAGAAGTTGAGATGCTATTATCAAGATACAATCCCTAGTTCACAACCAACTTTCTGCTGATGTCTTCGTGCCGATGATTTCATATGCATGGTCTGCTTGTGGATATTTTCAGTCAAAATATCCATCGCTTTCAAACGTGCACGAGATTTGCTTTTCTTTCAAAATAGATCAATGCTCGAACCATAACTGCAGCAGTTATCCATTTATTTGCTGTAGTCATTGTCGAAACATTGTCTGCTTTGAACACTTTTTCTGTAGCTATCATTTTCACTAATAAAAGAGAATGCTTTTCACCAGTGCTTCAGATTGAAAATCCATCAAGTTTCCCGCATATAGGAATGTGCAGTTTCAGTGAGGGCACTGAAATACTGACACAGTTATCACCGACAGTGACGTTCAGTGAACACTGATGACGACTTCATCAGTGTTCACTGAAGCACTGGATGAAGTCGGTGAACCGACAACGTCAGTGACACAGTTTTACACCGACATTGGTGTGCGCTGATACTGAATATTCACTGACATAGATATCTATCTTAATTATTTATAACCCACGTCTAATAAAATGGGACACCTTGCGGATGAACATTTTAAACAAAAGATGTTTTTTTTTGTATGCGAATTGTGGTTATAGATAACAATGTTGCTCTATGTTCTAGTACTATTTATAAATACTATACGTGGAGTATTGTTTATCATTTTCTTCGTTCTTTACAATCTCTTTTCACTTGTGTATAACCCATTGGGTCAGACACCTCTCTCTTTACTGTTTCCGCACATACCAAAATAATAAAAGTAATTATCCTTAAAGAGAGTTGTCTTGTCGATCAATTCATTAAGTGTCTTATATTAAGTAACTGAAAAAAGGAAGAAATAAATATTCGACCATTTTGTTTGTCTTCTTTCATGTTTCCTTTGATTTATATCACTGTAAAAAAGAAGACAGACAAACGCCTCTCAATTTTTTCTGTTTCTCTTTATACCTTAACTAGCAGAAGTACCCCATGAAAAGAGAATATGGTTAAATTTTTGTATCTTCCACCAGACTTTTTCTGCTGCACATAGCATGTCTTCTACAGGACTGTTCTCCGTTGTGGGTAAACTATCTGCAACAGAAATTTTCGCGTTACACCTGAAACCTCCTGGACAGGACTTTTATCGGCATGCGTCGGGCATCTTTAACATGATTGTTTCTGCTATGCGTTAGGTGTTTGCCATTAGACTCTTCTCGCCGTGCGTGATACCTCTTTCATAGGACTTTTCTCACAGTATCTGGAACCTCTGCTACAGATCTTACCCCGCCGTGCGTGCAGTATCTTTCACAGAACTTTTTCCACCGTGCATCAGGCATCTTCAACAGGACTCTTCGCATCGGGCTCAAGCTGGCATCCTCACTCGTATCCACTCTGGACACGATCACTCTCAAATTTGCATTGAACTACATCATTTGATTAGAAAGTGAGTAAACTCACGGTCTCTTACGGCTTGGACGAAGTTTCACGCACACCTTCTTTTCTCACCCCCAATCACTCTGCCGACTTTTCTTAGCAGTCAAGAAACTGATGTAAATAGTTCGGTGACGCTATCTCTCACGATGACTAAATACATAGTGAACAGACTCATCAGAATCTCGATCTGTATTGATCGAGATGAAATTTCACTCAGCCCCTTCCGCGCACCCCATTTAGTGGTTTCAAACCCAAGTCGACTTTCCTCAGGAGCTAAGGAAGTAGTGTGAAAAGTTTTGTGACGCTAGCTATCACAGCGACTATATGCATAGCGAACAGACAAACGTTATCGTTGTGAGTCAAGAAAAAGAACAAATACTTTTTTTCTGTGAGTCGTAGAAAACAAATAGATACATCATAGTTGTGAATCAAGGAAACACTCGTATACATTTTTCTCTTACAACCTATTAGAGACCTTCGATTTTCATATTTAGATGAAAGAATCATCGATACAAAATTATTAATTTTAGAATCAAAAGAAATTGGCTAAATTTCTGGAAAATTGACGCAAATTTCATTGCGATAGGTCTTGAGTGAAATTTCACCCAGACATCCCCTCTCTACTCCTATTAATGGTTAAAACACTTTTTAAAACTACCTCTCAACCCAGGAATCCATCGTGGGAACTTTGGTAATGTTAGCTATCACAGCAGTATCTGGGTGAGGTTTCATCCACACTCCGATGACCTTGCCAACCTCTCGTCGACCTTCTCTGAGTCATAGAGAAGCATCGTGGAAAGTTTGGTGATCGTCGCTTTTACAGGGACTGAATGCATAGTGAACAGTCAGGCAAACAGACAAATATTCTTCTTTATATATATAGATATGTCGGAGTTGACTTTAAAATGTAGTTGCCTTTAAAAGGCAACTAGTTGACTTTAAAATTTTAATGACAACTAGATGAGTTTAAAATTTTGAAGTCAACTCAGATGGAGCTAGTTCACTTTAAAATTTTAAAAACAACTAGTTGTTTTTAAAATTTTAAATTCAACTAGGATGGAGCTAGTTGAGATTAAAATTCTAAAGTCTACTAGTTAACTTTGAAATGTAAGAAAATAAATTTGTGTTAGAGGATGATATGCATCGTCCTCTTGTGCTTCACATGTTCTTTTTCTCTTTTCTCTCTGTTCTTCACATATGTTCGCATACGTTTTTCCCCGTTATTCTTTTTATTGGAATGTTTCTACCTTTTGTTCATCTTCGTTCGGACCCATTATAACTAGTGCTGATTTGTTTGCAATAAATCATCATTATTTCTGTCCTCACTTCATCTTTTGAGTTAGCCACTATAGTGATCCTTTGATAAGACGACACGCTCACAATTTTTTATTCAATAACAAATAATAAACAATTTTTAACTGCTGGAAAATAATCGATTGAAAGTTCACGGAGAACTTGTTTATGATATTCACACTATTATAACGCTTAATAATGAAGGAAGCATTATACTCTAAATTAGATGCTTACCTAAATGCGTTAAGCTATAGACGATGGTCGAAATATGTAATAACAAATGAATTGTTGTACTAAATGTCATACTGATAAGAAAGTAAAATGTAAAAATTGTTAGACTTATTTTGTAACTTGTTCTATGAAAACTCCAAAGTTTTCATGCTCTCTATTCTTAGGGCTTTATTCCATGTTAATTTTTTTCTCTCACCTTAGCTTACTCGATAAATATACTGTTCACTATATTAATAAAGTTTTCATAGTTATATTTCGAAGTCAACTAGTAGACTTTAGAATTTTAATCTCAACTAGCTCCATCCTAGTTGAATTTAAAATTTTAAAAACAACTAGTTGTTTTTAAAATTTTAAAGTGAACTAGCTCCATCTGAGTTGACTTCAAAATTTTAAACTCATCTAGTTGTCATTAAAATTTTAAAGTCAACTAGTTGCCTTTTAAAGGCAACTACATTTTAAAGTCAACTCCGACAGATATATTAGCATATTACATAAAATAAATTTTAAGCGAATATCATCGTCATTATTATGAGATGAATGCATGTCATATACAAAAGAGAAATTTCTAAGTTTGTTTGCATTTTATACATGATTCTTTAAACGCAGCTATATTACCACTAACCTTTATAGAACTAAACTAGTTTATTCTGTTCATAGTTATTCTTTCTGATAATAAATAGATAATATTGTGTTGATGTTGAACTTTTTAGATAAAACAGAAACTCAGAATTATGTGTGATAAGTATTTAAAAAAATGAAATTTTGACCGTAATCTTCTAATAAAAAAAATTCGTTAAGACATACGCATTCGAAAGTGATGTACTTCTATGAAAGTCTTTTAATACTCCTAAAGCATCGATCATAAACAACCTTAAAATATTTTTGAGAATCAGTGAATATTCAGTATCAGTGCACACCAGTGTCGGTGTAAAACTGTGTCACTGACGTTGTCGGTTCACCGACTTCATCCAGTGCTTCAGTGAACACTGATGAGGTCGTCATCAGTGCTTCAGTGACACTCGGTGTCAGTGATCACTGGCACTGAGATGGCACTGTCATCGATGTCATCAGTGTTCACTGAGCGTCACCGTCAGTGACGTCAGTCATCAGTAAACTGAAACTGCACATCCCTAACTCTTATGCATCTTAGCCTCTCATACGATTCATCGTCTCCATACTGCGTCATACTCTCTTTCTGTTCCTTTTCTTCTTTTTGCATTGTGTTGTCATATCTTTTTCTTAATTCACCTGTCCTCCACACTTTAGTCAATGAATGTTGAAACCTAAATTGCTGTTCAAGAATTCCTTCTCTCTCCGCTTGTAACATCTGTTCTTCTAGAGCTGTCAGCACCCAAGTGGTGAATTGGTTCAAAAGATAAAACCGAAAGCGCTAATAAAAACAACTTTGCGAATTTATCGTTCTTCGTCCAAATTATATAACACATCTATGATGTATGAATCATTGTGGATAGTTACACAAAGTACCTGATGAGACCCTTAAGCAAGGCCAAAATCTGGATCATAATTCGCATGACTCACCCCTCACTCCCAAACTTTTCTACTCTTTTACCAAATTGTGAATCGGGACCCTGTCCTGATCCGTTTGCGTCGCTCCTGTTGTTAGCAGACGTTTCTCAAGTTTTCCACAACTAAACCTTCACGTTGAAACTCATTGATGACTTTTCTTCTACTTAATGTGAATCGGAATTATAAAATAAAATTCACGATAGCAAAATGGAGAGCTTTTATTTGGTTTAAACGGAAATGGATAAACGGTGAGATTACATTACAGAAAGAGACAAAAGCGGTAAGTGACAATTTCAATTTGGATATAAGGGGCAAAGTTTCAGGCGATCTTTAATATGTTATTTGCATCATGACCCACTGTGGGATCTATAACTGTGGCCACAGGTATTGCAGTAAACGTTTCCTGGTCCTTGTGAAACAAATGATCCATTTTCGCAGCAGTCGCAAGAACATGTTCCTTCTTGTGTTTCCGATACTTCTTGTGTTTCCTTGGCCATTTTTTCCTTCTGAAATGAGACAATATTATGTGTGACATGGCAATACAGAAGTACAATTCTTAGATATCTCTGTATTTTTTAATGATCTAGCTTACCAAAGAGATTCAATGGTGAAAGGCGCAAACAAAGTTGTAGGTAGTTAACTGAATTTTTATTCGTCGAAAAAATAATTTAGTAATGATTAAAATATGCGAATGTCCGTGGCATTTATATGTGTCTCTCTTTCTTTCCAACTTGCTTACGTATCTTGAGTTCTGTGAACAGGAAAGATTCCTTTTTTCTACCAGTTTTTTTTTTATTTTGCTCTTAGTAACTATGCAATTTCACTTCAGCAGCGTTCTTTCCTTACTACCATTCATTGCAGCTCAGTTACGTACGACATTGCGAACAGTAAAAGAACTACTTTTCCTGTTCTTCCTCTCTGTGTTCAGATATTGAGTGAAAATGCAATATAAATTTTACTTCTATTGCAATACTTAATGTCTGCTCTTTTTTACATGTTAGCGACGTACGGCGCAAGGTAAACAGAAAAGTACTTTTTCACTCTCTCTCTTACTCACGCTTTTACGACGATAAAGTTGGAAATTTCCAAAAAACAACTTCTAAAGGATGCAATTACAGGCAAAGTTTCTAATAAGAAAAGACTTTCGACTGGTCTGATTGATTACTTTGCTACGCAGTTATTTTTTATACTAAGAGAGTTTTTTTCTTATATTTGAGTGCAGAAATGTCTGCTGCGTCGAATGGTGCAAAAATCAGCTAACTACTGTAAAAAATAGTCGAGTAATTAGCGGTAGTTTGCAATTAATCGAGTTTATTAATGCGGTGCGAAGCACTGCATTTCTGGAGTCCTTCGCGAGTTTTTTTTTTTTTCTTTTTTTTTTTCTTACTTTCTCGACGTACACATCAAAATTGTCATTTTGCGGAACGATTATCTCGTGAACAGAAAGTCGCAAGATATTCGTTGAAACGCGAGATTAAAATGTAAAGATCGAACTATGACCATGCGTTTTCTGATTTTCAATACAAAGTTTCGTTTCGTCACAGGGAGCGTCACAAAATGACGATTTTTAAAGGACTTTGTTTTTTTCTAAGTTTGAGATAATTAAAACGAAAACATAATGAAAAGTTAGGCGCCACTCTTTTCGAACAATTGATTTTATTTATGGCAGCCGTAAATACAGCTGTTGTTAGATAATGAATCATAGAAATAATTAAAGTATCAAATAACAATGATTTTCTAAAACATGTTGATATGCATTGATAGAGTTCTCTTAGTAATGAATACGACAATGTCTAGTTTTTAAAATTCGTTTACGCGATTTTAGGATTTCTTGTTTTTCCGTTAATCGAGATTTGGTGCTTCGCACCGCATTTCGCAGTCGAATGAAGCTCGAATGCCATCTAGTTTTTATTAGGAACGCATTTCCTAATAAGCACAATAAGCGAAAAATTTTTTCTAATTAGAACAGTCTATGTAAAATACATAGAAACTAAAAAATTTCAAGTAAATCGACTGTTTTAGACTTAGAATAGAAAGTTTCAACACACCTCTTGAACAAAAAATATTCCTCATCAATTAATACCATTAAATTTCAAGTTTCAGCTTTTCACCATTTCTAATTATGGAGTGATTAGTTTTACAAAATTGACTCGCTTGTCTTTATTAGGAGTACTATTCCAAATACGAACAACTAGCAAAAAAGTGTTCCTAGTAAGAACAGATCACACAAATTACATCGAAAAATTTTTTCTAGTAAATTGACTTTTTTTTATGTCTGACGAGGAAACCGTCCCAACTGATTAATCGCTTTTGAGCTCAGTCTCTATGCATAAGGTAGATCCCAATGAGATATGAAAAACCCTAAAAGGACAAGTCCCCATAGGGCTTCTTCTGGGAGTTATAGGCATTTTACCAAAATTTTACTGTGGAGTATGGTATATATTAAAAACTCGAAGTATTGTATGTTAATCTGAAACTTTGCCCATAGAGTGGTCTACTAATGGATAGAATATTCTGAAAATTTCAACTCTAAAGAACACTTTCTTCATAACGTATTAAAGTCTAAAAAACCAAGAAATATTTTGGAATATGGGTGAGTTTTAGCAGGCTGAATACGTTATGAAGAAAGTGTTCTTTAGAGTTGAAATTTTCAGAATATTCTATCCATTAGTAGACCACTCTATGGGCAAAGTTTCAGATTAACATACAATACTTCGAGTTTTTAATATATACCATACTCCACAGTAAAATTTTGGTAAAATGCCTATAACTCCCAGAAGAAGCCCTATGGGGACTTGTCCTTTTAGGGTTTTTCATATCTCATTGGGATCTACCTTATGCATAGAGACTGAACTCAAAAGTGATTAATCAGTTGGGACGGTTCCCTCGTTAGTTCAATTATCTATTTACCAGCAGTGATTTGCTCCAATTTGGTTAGATATTCTTTACTTATATTAGCTGGAAAATTTATATTTTACTCATTTACGAGTTTGTCATCTTCATTTCATCATTTTGTGTACATCTATTATTTCTATTAAAGTTGAGATATCTGAAAGACTAATATAATGTCATTATGATGCAGTATGGAATATTGATTCTAGTTTAACGATTTAATATATTGAAATTTCGGATATATATCAATATTAGAATTGGAAACAGTTGCCGTTTTATATTTAAGTATTAATACATTTATTGTCCTCGCATTAAATACGTCTTTTTCTCTTCCCTTTAATGAGTTCAATCTGTCTTCATCGATATCCATGTAAAAAGAAAGACTTTAAATTTGATCGGTTTCAGTTTAATTAATATCAGACACGTATGATTAACAAAAATTTCTCACAAAATTAAGTATAAATATTGAGGTACGGAGTCATTTTTTATTTGAATTCATCAGAACTTTTTGTTAATTCTAAATATCTCTTATCTCAATTATATATGCATTTCAATTCAAGACTGTTAGAAAAAAAATATTGATTGAAATTTTATATCCATCACATCCATCATTGTCTCTCTTCTTTCTTCTCTCCTAGCTTGTTTATCCTTTTTCGCGGGCATTCAGTTAAATAAACTCATCGCGAGCGGTTGTTCCCTCACAATGTTAAAATAATAATAGAAAAAAAAATACGAATACACGAAATATTCATCAGTTTATTTTGTTTAAAATGTTGTTTTGGGTCGATTTTTAAGGTATTCTGCAATATTTGGTTGTTTTTCAACTTCAGCACGATTTTGTTTTAACCATGGATATTCATCTAAACAATTTTTATCTAAATCAAGAAGAGTTTCTCCTCTATCGTAAAACGATAAATCTGCCCATGTTAAATGATTTCCAACAAAAAAATGACCACCATTACCATATAATTTACCTAAAACTTCAAGATTTTGTAAATGTTTTGGTAATTCATCAGTTTGAAATTTCTTTATAAGTTCTTGTTTTTTTACTTCATCTTGTTCTCGACGAATTGGTAAAAATGCTGTTATTAGATCATGAATTGTATCAACAATAGCATCAACTTTTGCTTGTTCAAAATTATCTTTACCAGCTAATTGAAATTGTTTAGCAAGAAAACGAGCAATTGATAATGATTGTGGTAATTTAATATCATCAACTTCAAGAACAGGTACTTGATCTAAAAGCATTTCATTTTTATGTAATGGCCATTCATCATGTTCATAACGAATATCTTCAAATTTTTGACCAGCAACAACAAAAATTAAACGAGATACTTCAGCACGGCCACGTCCATTAAAATAATAAAGTTTATATGTTGACATTATTATGACTTGAATTTAACTGGTATTTGTTGAAGAAAGAGAATATTTTATATGTAGAAAGGAGTATCTATTTGAGATAACAGAATCTATTATCATACGTGTTACTAGTAGATTTTTATGACTCATCATCATTTGCAAACAATTAAAAAAAGAGAAAAAAAAAGAACTGTTGATATTGCATATTCAGTCCCAATAAGATGTACAAAGTTTATTGAACAATAAAATAATTCTATAAATTCGAAATGAAGATTTATAAATACAAATATTCCAAATCATATTTCGATATTAGCTGCAGGAAAACTTTCCTTAGTAAACAATTATGCAATGATATATCTAGAAACGGTGCAATTAAAAAAGAAGTATTGTGCAATGCTAGTGCATTACAGAACGTATATTTATATTAATAGAATAAATTGAGCTTCATCACGATATGATCAGTTTGGTAGCAACGACAAATTGAAATAAAATGACTATTTCAATAGAACTGAAAAATTCTCAACATTGGCAATAAATTCATTCTCTTTCACCTTGAATGCATTAAAATTTGTAGTGATTAAAAATGTTTTTTATTTCGTATCAAGCAAGATTAGATGCAACAAGTAAACATTAAAATAGTGAAAGAAAATTATATATTAAAATAATAACAGAAAAAATATAAACGTATGAATATTTATTAGTCTATTTTTTTAAATTGTTTTATATTGAATTTTCAGATATTCTGTAAGTTTTGGTTATTTTTCAACTTTTGCATGATTTCGGTTTAATCATGAATTTTGATCATAAGTATTTTCATATAATTGAAAGAAATGGTCAATTGTATCGTAGAAAAATAAATCTACTCATGTTAAACAACTACTTACAAAAAATGACCATTATCACTATGTAATGTACCTAAAGCTTCAAGATTTTTGTAGTTGTTTTAATAATTCATCAATTTGGAATTTCTTTCTAAGTTCTAACTTTTTTGCTCCTTCTCTCTCTCAACGATTTGGCATACATGTATATATCAATGTTTTAAAAATAGATTGATAGATTTATTTTTATGCTGAATTGACTCAGAAATAATTTTATATCCTTTAATTAGTTAGTTTTCTCATAATTAAGTGACAAACATGATTTTTATATTTAAAAAAAAATTAATTGTATTACTTAATTATATTTTAGATAAAACAATGAGATTTATTTCTTAAATAACAGAACTTAAATCTGTATATATTGTTTCTTGACTTTTAGAAAATGTATTCAATAGATTTGGAGGAGTATTTTTCTGACGACTTCCATTAATAAACGATATTCCCAATGTATTGGATGTTTGTTCTTTGATTTCTTTGTAATTCATCTAAAGGTTGCCCTATATTCCCATTCATATAAGATGCATCCAATAGCGCAAATCGGCCTTCACATTCCCAATCACTGTTAAAATTAAACGCAATATCATCTCGCGTGTTTCGATCATGAATTGAATTCATCTCACGATCACCATGTTCTGTACACAGATAGATTAACACATTTTGTTGCTGCCATGTGTGAGCTCTCTCTCTAGTTAAGTTCCGTCTGCCAGTGGGAAAGAGAGAGTACACTCATGGATGAATGTATATCAAAACGTATATTAATAACGAATGAATATGAAAGCGGACTGCACACACATATAAGAAAGAGAAATAGAGAAAGAATGGTATCAAAGATAACATTCTTTCTCAAAAGCAGAGCACGAACAAAGAAGCGCAAAACAATATGTAAATGGAAAGGAGAAAGAATGTCTTTAAAAGTGATGCATAGCAAGGGAGAAAGAGAAACAGTAGCGAGGACACTCGTCATCGCTAACACCATGGTAATTCATTGATTATTATTGGTATGTTAGGACAACAGATACAAACAATTTGTTGAATATGATTACTAGCTGAGACACATTGATATAAGCATTGCATACATCGAAATAATAAAATATCCACATCGGAAGGTGATGGATTATGATGCCTATTTGGATCATAGAATAAAATAAATGTGAAAACCTCGGATTTAAATCCGAGTGTTATGTGCACTTCAAAAAGTTAAAAGTATTGACGACAAATTGATTTTTGTCGAACTGTCTTACAACTACCTATCTTGAATCTACGCTCAGCATGTTGACCTTATCTCGTGAACAGCATGGCCATTTGAGCTCTGGGACATCTCAATTGGATAGAAAACAGTTTAGTCTACAAATTCATTCTACTCAAGTGAGTAAGTTATGAGATAAAAGAAGTGCTAGAAGTCAAAAACTGAGAAAATCCGAAGAAATATTACACTCCGGGAGATGGTATTTTGGATTTTTCTCACCTGGTAGACGATATCCTAGGTTTGTTTTTCTACAAGACATTGATCTCATCAAGACACATCTTTTCTCACTTAACTATAAGAATAAAAAACATGCGGAGCCAAGTTAGCATGGACGACACTATAGGCGATCCCATCTAGTAATTATTGACTCAACTCCCATAGTGATATAATATCTTTAGAAATCACACAAATCGAGTTCAGATTTGTGCTTAGCTTAGAAAACTGAATAGGAGAAGTTATTTTAGAATGGATTTGTGCTTGTATCTAGCGAGATTATTGTGATAGGTAACCTCATGGATCTATAATAGATATATGATAGACAGAGGCATCAATATTTTCATAATAAACCTATCAATATTAATAGCTATCGAGTTTGGATTTTTTCCATTTGATAACTCGTTTTAGTAGCGACAAGATCATGCATTTATAACACTCCAAAACCGCTAGTCACCGGAGACATATTTAGGCACACTGATCTAATGATACAGGTTTTATGCATTTTGGAACCCTGTTTAGATAAATTTCACTTAAAAAACTACGATTTGATTAAAAACTAATATCATATTCAGAATCAACGTTAAAAACTGAGTCGATTCATATATATTTTAAATAATTCTGAGAAAAATTTCTGTATCTTCCCTCTGTATGATCTGGTCAATAATGACAATTTTTTGGATAACTCAGCCATTTCTTGACGGATCCTTCTCATCTCCACTTCTCGACCGCGATACTGATGAGTCAATTCTGCGCATAAAATTTCAGCACAATCGGATGTAGTTGCAAAGAGTTATCGTGTAAACGGACGGACACACTGACCAATTCTAGAGTGTACTCACTTTTTAAGTACAAAAAATGTATATATTTTTTCAGTTAATGCAATATAATTATTTAAACACAAGTTCCTTTTATCAAGTAAACAATTAAATCATTGCATGAGATAACATATGTATTGTACAATATTGAAAAGTTATGTGTTGATACAGAATTATTGTAATGATAGTTATACTAAAATAGAATCTTTCTGCATTAAAATTGAAAAGTTTACTAAAATTCAAGTCGTTTTACAGGCACATATAAATAATAGTGGCATTTACATGCTGGTCATACGTTTTTCTTAAAAGACTTCAAAAAATTCTGTAGCATACATGTGCATGGAATACGACAATTTAAAAGTGTTTTGCAAGTAAACAAAAATTTCTATAAATATCTCCCAAATACACACATCATTTAAATTTTCATGTTTGATTTAATTGTTAATGAACGATCGTTGATTAGTTAGTTTCATAATTACCACCACAATTAACGTTCATCTCTTGTAATTGATTTGTCAATTATTACAGGCAACATCAGGTGGTAGTTTTCATTGAACAAACAAAATATTTCCGGCAATGAAATTAGAATCCACAACACATACTTCACTTCATGCAAAACTTTTTGAATTTTATATCAATACTTAATCAACAGTTGACATGAATTTCTTTACTATGTTTCCTATTCTTATATGTAAACGTACAAAATGAGAGAGAATAGTATTGTGGAACGACAATTGAAATCTGTTAAGACTTTTATTTAATATGAGATACGACCGACATGCAGAATATATAGAATTGCAAAGGACAGGGGTCGATAATCGATGAAATCGAAAATATCTAGTTACTATTCCTAGTTGGGCATCATGTATATATGAAAATCTTTGACTATTTCAGGTAACCTTGGTACGGCCCAGACAATTGCAATTGATTTAATTCTACTAGTAAACGATTTTAAGCACTGTATATAACAGTTTTATATAAAAGGAATTGAATTTCTCGAAGGGACCGATTTCATCGCTTATTGACCCCGTCCTTTACCTGATGATGATGATTCTTAAACAAAATTAAAATTATTTTGGTAAATGATTTGCAATTTCCTTCTCTTCCTTTGAATAGATTCAGCTTGAGAATAAGTGTCTAAGATAACACACATACAGTATTCGTACTTTGAGAAGAAAGTTAGTGACTACACAAATTAATTGATTAGTAAATAAAAATCTAATAGAACATTATATAAACTAGATGGACATAACATGTTCTTTGAAAAAACTTGTCTCATTTTCGTCGATTGGTTGAACAAGGAATATGTCTTCCCGAAATTTAATCTCTAATTTACCATCTTTAGTCGTCTCGGCCATATGTAACAAATCTTCGATCACCTCTTTTGTAAGATTTTTGTCACCATTAGCTACATTGACTTCTAGGAATAACGAGGCAAAAACCCATTCAAGCTTATCGTTGCCTTTAACGTCCGTTAAATCCAATGTAACATCAGTGAGATAACGGTTGAATGGAATACCGACGTCTCGTAGATCATCATCAAGATCATCAGCATCGTAAACATGTTTTGATTTGGGTATATACTTGCGCGTAATCGTGCTGAAGCAACCATATGTGATGACCATGATAAATTGACCTGTGTGAGGACGAAGTAAAGAGCGAACCTGACGAAGTATTTGACCACGAGTAGGAAGATAATATACTGAATGGATCATCAAAATAATATCGAAAGGACCATCAATGTTGTTTTTATTCATTAAATAAGATTCAAGTTTTGTTTGTTCAATATTCCATTTCTTGATCAAACTTGACGATGAGCGTAAATTTGTTTCGAGTGTCTCGGCCACTTCAAGACTCGGTTCTACTGCTATTAAATAATCTATTTTATGACAAGCAAGTAATTTCAACTCGATATCTCCTGGACCGGGTCCGATTATTAAAACACGAAAATCTTCTTGCTTTTGTGATATTTGTTGTGACAGACACTTTGAAATACACTCATGAGTATTTTCGCGACCATGATAACGAGCAAGAACGTAACTATAAATCTCTTGACGCTCAGTTGTGGTCAATAGTGGAAGAGTAGCGACAGAAACCATCAGTATAAACAGAATCTAAATCATCGAAACAAATAAAAAAAAAAGATTAATAATCCATTTTATATACCAGTAGACAATTGATCGTTTCTTTTTTTCTATAAATAAATCGCCTCGTCACACCTTATCATGTTGTTTTTTTATATTACAAACGCTATATACATGCACATAAAACAACAAACAAGACTATGGATATCCTAAGTTATGACTCATTCAGAATAGGCTTTACACTTTATCTTATTTTTCTTCGTATTCTACCTCCTTTTCATTACGTCGAACGATGTCTATAGTAATATGAGGAAGATAAAAAAACAAACGAAAACGTAACTTGAGTAAGACAACAGAATGTAAAAAAATGATATTATATCGTATTAGAAATAGCGTGTATCATGACTTCTTCCGTTTTTTTTTGGAACATAAAGAAGAAACTACAACAAAGTGTATCCTATGGTTTAAATGGCACGATAAATAAATATTATTATTCTTTGTTCTAAATGATTATCACTGCAAAAAATATTCTTACTATTGTTCACTTAGTTTTGACTGACTATTTGATTTAATGTTTTATATAATAATAACGATACTATAATCAAATATTGAGAAAAAAATTGTTTTTCCAATAAATAATTTGTAAAACTGGCAATGAATATGAACGACTAATTATGTCTACAGCACATCTTGAATAGAACGAACCAGACGAAACAAACGATAGTAGCTTCGCTGTAAGGCTAGAACACTAAAGTGATCGACAAGATGTCTTCAAACATTAGATAAATTGTAGTGAATAGAGCGAAGAGAACTAAATAACGGCCTACAACAGTACATTTATACTCACTATACTGTCTATGTAATTCATGCTATGAGAGGAGAAAAAGTTATAGTGAAAAAACATAATACCTAATTATATAAATACAAAAATGAACTCTTATCACATCATTTTATACACTTTCGTTCTTGAGATAATGCATAAGCAATGAAATTAAATATTGATTTTTTACTATTTTATTATAATTGAGCCAGCAATTGATGAGGATAGCTATAAAATAAGAAAGATTTATTATTTTATATATAGGGAAAAATCGGATATATCCCTCTTTCATTTGAGTTTAATGTTTTACAAGGATGTTCCTTCTGAATAACGGGGTTAGGGTATTCACTGAGCTCTACAAAATAATAAATACCCGATTCAAAATGGAGAGTCACACTGGAAAACCTTCCTTTTAAGTAATGTATTGAAAGTAATTCTACATAAGAAAATTTTTCAGTGTAATTTTATTTACGAAAACTAGTGACATCTGGTCCTGACTTCGTAGCCTACATATGCTAGATTGGTTTTTTTAAATATACAAAATTAATCCAAGTCTCTACTGTACAGATTTCGAACATTGGGATTCTTTAATTAAAAAGAAACAGTCTTAGTTCTTATTTTATTGGATGAATATTTTACAAATAAAATTTGGTTTGTTTTAAGGTAAAAACATAATTAAAGATTAAAACTCTTAGATAAAGACAACTGATAGAAAAAACAAGTTTGTATAGATTGTTCAAGTTTCACAATCAAATTTTAGATTTTCTATTTATTATTTTAGCATCTATTAAAATAGGAAAATGGCTTTAGCATTATGTATCGTTTCATTTGCATTAGGTATGTCACATATTCTCTTTATCTTACCTTGATTTCATATTTTTTGTTTGATCAGGTCTTTTATCTATTGATATGTTCTGTGATCATTATTCACTTGTTTCTCCATCTCTCACTTCTGCTCAACTTAATATATGTACTTCATATTATCAAAATGCTTTTCGTCAACCATGGTATACATCATTGGTCACACTCTTACCAATACTTATTGCTGCTATCGTCATGTTTCGAAATATGAAACGAACAATTTATGATACTTTGAGTATACCAGTGTTTTTGGTAGTAGTAGGCCTTTTTCTACTTAAAATCAAAAAATACATTCAATTGTTAGCAGTCGAAACTGAAGCAAGTGCTAGTGCAAAAGAAGGATATTTAAAACAAATTGCCTATAATCATGCAATAATAGGAGTATTATTGGTATTATTATTGATATTACAAACATTAGCACAACGGAAAACAAAAAAACTGGTGAAAAAAATTTTATGAAAATGATTACATCATAATAACACTATTTTTATTAAATTGATGATTTTTCTTTTTTTTTACTGTAATTTTTATTGATTTTATTTTATATCGATATTCAACATTTTTACTTTCGACTGGAATAAAAGTAAAGTATGTCTGTTTTATTCACAGTCTCGAACGATAAAATTTTTAATTTTCCTAATAAAATTGACAAATAATTTACAAGATGATTCGTTACTTTAATCAATATGATCTCACTCTACATATATTTCTCTTTTCAGCTTCTATTATTCGAAAACTCTGGAAACATATTTAGTTTCACAGCCTTAAGATGAACTGCATTCATTGTACTAAAACTTTCAGCAATCAAATTTAGAAGAAGAAATCCTACAAATATTTTTTCCATATGTTTAGTATTCCATTAGTAAATTCTGCACGTTAACATTCCAGTTTATACATATCACCCATATACGAATTAAACTGATGTGAAATTTACTTTACAAAATAGTGAAGTACTAGTCATAACCTTCATTCTGGTACACTTAATTTATTCCACTGCTTTACATTTTTTGAAATTGGATAATGTAGAAATAATCCAATTTTTCGGATTAGAATATTCCATGTGACTTAAAGATCGAGAAATCTCTTCGCTATGATTCATCAAGATACTGAAGTAATATACTACATTCGACATCAAACTATGCAGAAGAAACGATGGAATATATGAAAGATTTTATTGATTTCTATAAATTCATAGAATTGTTAGAGTCTAGTTGATCCTTACTAAACTGCCACAATTCTTTCGAAATTTAATAGCTATTTACTTACAAAAAAACCATACGTAAGATAATATTCTGATTCTTAATGAATCATCTCACAAAGTACTCTTTTTATGTTACTCTATTTCATAAGAAAAATTTGATCTTATAAAACATCAAATAATAATTAAATATAATTCAAAGAACATATTATCATCTGGCAATTTATTACATACATTTATTAAACAAAATTTTATGAAGAAGAATTAATATGAAAATTTTTATTATATTTATTGATAAATATCAGTAACAGAATCGGATGATCTTATAGAGTTTACATTTTCTGATGTTTAATATGTTGGCAATCTAATTTTTTACCAATATTTTTGAACAATTATTCTTTTCGAAAACTAGTGACATCTAAATACGGATTTTTAATCTAGATGTAATAAATAGAATTTTTATAGATATGATAAAATTAGTTTAAGTTTGTATTGAACGGATTTTGAACATATCAATTTTAATTAGATAGAAAGGATGGTAATACTTATTTTATTGGGCAATCAATTTACAAACGAAACTTGTTTTTTTTTTAAATAAAAATATAAACAAAGATTTTTTGATTCTACACTAATGATTAAATAGAAAAAAAGATGGTTTTAGCATTATGTGTCATTTCATATGCTTTCGGTACGTTTTATTCTTCTCACATTGTCTTTATTCAATATTTTTAATTTTATTAGGTCTTTTATCCATTGATATGTTTTGTGACCATTATTCACTTGTTTCTTCATCTCTCACATCTATGCAACGTAATGCATGTATTTCTTATTATGAGAATGATTTTCATCAACCATGGTATACATCATTAGTTACACTTGTACCAATGTTTATTGGTGCTATCATTATGTTTCGAAATATTAAACGAACAATTTATGACACTTTAAGTGCACCAGTATTTATGACAATCGTTGCGATTTTTCTGTTTAGAATAAAAAAATCTATTGATTTATTAGCAGCTGAAACTCAAGCAAGTGATAGTGTAAAAGACGGATATTTAAAACAAATAGCCTACAATCATGCCATAATGGGAGTGTTATTAGGTTTATTATTGATATTACAAGTATTGGCAGAAAGAAAAGTTAAAATATTAACGAAGAAGAATACATAAAGATAATTATGTTATACATTTCGCTTTTTTACTACAATTTTTATTAATTTTTTTTATAGAAATGTTTAACATTTTTGCATTCCATTGAAACAAAACTAAAGTGCATGTGTGGTTTTTGCACAGTCTCTAATATCAAGTATCTTGACTTCCGTAATAAAATTGAAACATATTTTTGGGAGATGATCTCATTGAAAAAAAATTCTGAACTCTTTAGTTTTCTAATAAAATATAACTCAATTGAGATTTTTAACTCATTTTCAGTTCATTTAACAGATTTATTCGTATCTATACAAATGATAGAAAAAATTCCACTTAAGAAAACTGTACTAATATTAAACTATCTATAAAACCAATTACGGCTGGTTATGAACTGATTGTACAGAGTGCGTAATTTTGTGGTAAAATAATGCTGTGATTTTAAATAAGGACAATGGTAAATTTCATACCAAATGAAAGGGTATCTAAGATGAAAATTATTGATATTAGATTGCAAGGGTTCTGTCAATCCTTTTATATTAAATATAACAAATTTCTAAAAATTTTTTAAGTATTACCTCCAAAGAAAATGTTTCTATGCATTCTGTTTACACACTTTTATTTGGTATAAAATTTACTATTGGCTCTGTTTTAAATCACAGTATTATTCCAACCTGAAATTACACACTCTATACAACCAGTGCATAACCAGCCTAAATTGGTTTTATAGTTAGTTTAATATTATTCAATTAGTTGAAGTATGATCGAATACCATAGATAGATAATATTTTTTTCTCTATCGGCCTATATCGAAAAAAAAGTTATTTAGGCCTGCCACAGGAAAAATACCTAGATTTGAGAAATATCTAGCGAGTGATTGAGGTAAAACGATTGAATAAGTACCAAAAAAAAAATGTTTCATGATCAGTTCGCAATTTCTATTTTTATTTGTTCTAAAAGAAAAATAAAACATTAGAAAAAGTGCCAGTAATTATATAGGTAAAGAATTATCTTGATTGAAAACCATATTTCTGCAACCATTTAAGTTCTTCTCGTACTTTTATTTTTCCATGCCAAGGATTATTCTCTAAATCATGTCCTTCATTTGGAAGAATAATTAATTTTACAGGTATACCAAGATAATAGAGAGCACGTTCCAATATATAAGATTGTGCAGCATCAACTCGTGTATCTTTTTCACCTGTAACAATATGTGTAGGAGTACGTACTTTATCTAAATGATATATAGGTGATTCCATTTGATAAATATGTGACATATCCCATGGAAATCCACCAAATAAATGATGAAAAAGTATTGGTAAATCCATTGTACCCCAAGCAGATGAATGATCAACTGCACCTGAACCAGATAGAGCAGCATTAAAACGTGTAGTTTGTGTAATTAACCAATTTGTTAAAAATCCACCATAACTATATCCACCAACAGCTAATTTATTTGGATCAACAATACCATCTTTAATCAATTGATCAATACCTGAAAGTATATCTCTAGTTGGTCGAGTTAAAGGTTGACGACGAATTTCATTAGTAAATTGATCACCATATCCTGCTGATCCACAATAATTTGGTTCTAAAACTAACCATCCTTGTGTAGCAGCTAATGGAGCCCAATTATACCATCCAGCTTGAAAACTATTTAGACTAGCTTCATATGGACCACCATGAATGAGAACTAAAAGTGGTAAATTTTTAAATTCGAATTTATCAGGTGGATAATGAAGAATTCCTTCAATGATTTGATTATCTTGATTATTTTTCCATTGATATAATTTTGCTTTTGGTATATTTCTTTGAGTTAATAAATAATTTTCATTTGTTATTGCTTGTGCTGATTGAAGTTGATCAATATCATGTATAAAATAAATTTCTTTTGGTTTCTCAAATGATGAATAAACAAATGCAATTGAACGAGGTTGATCTATTGATGATGATATTTGTTCATAAGTTCCATTCCATCCTAATTGATGAATTAAATTTTCTATTGATGATTGTTGTGTATAAATTTGAACTTGAGTACCTATTTGTCCAAGAATATAAACTCCACCATCAAATTTTGTTATATATCCAATAATATTTCCAAAAAAATCTTTTCCAAAACGTTCAATTTGTCCATTTATTAAATTTAATGAATATAATTGACGTTGTGTATCATTAAATTCTGGTTGACTTGATCTTCGTGTATATTTTCGAAATAAAATATGTTTACCATCATTTGATAATTTTAATTGTATTTCAAAGTCTTTATTATTTGTTAATTTTGTTAATAATGATGAATTTTGTAAATCAATTGAATATATTTCAAAAGCATCTATATCTTCTATAATTGTTGATATTGATGTAAATATAAGTTTTTCATTAATTGGAATATATAATAATTCACCAATAAGAAATGGAATTTTTTTAATAATATTTTCTATTATTGGTGATAATTGATTTTTTATATCGATATCAATACGAAGAATTGTACTAGTAACATTATTTATATGTTGTCGATATGAAAGAAATTCTTTAATTGATGATGATGTTATTGTTGTTGTAACTATGTAAAGGGATGAATCATTATTAGACCATGTTAAAAGTGATGGATTTTCTACATTTATTTGAATAGATAATAATTCATTTGATAAAATTGAATAAAAATAAATAAAATTCTTTAGTTTATCATTAAATAAAAATGCAAATAAATTTCCACTTGGTGACCATTGTGGTTTTAATGATTGATTAAATTTTTTAATAATTAATTTTTTCTCTTGTGTTTCAATATTATATAACCATAAATTATTTTCAAATGAACTAGAATTCCATTCTGAATGTATTGTTTGAAATAATAAATATTTACCAGATGGAGAAAAATTTAATGATGAAAAATCTGTCGAATTAAAAAATTCATCAAGTGTAAGTTTTGATTTTATTTTAAATGACCAACATATATATATATTTAAAATAAATAATAAATAAAATTCGATTTGAATAATCATTAATATTCAAACAAAAATAACTATTCTTATTTTTTTTTTTATAAAATAAGATATATGCTCTTTTTAATGTTATATGTATATAAAAAGACATTTTAATAGGATTAAAGAAATGTTCTCCTTTTTCGGATATTTTCAAGTACATATTTTTTTAAACTTTAGAAAAAGAATTATAATCCTTTACTGTCAAATTCAAGTTGATATTAATTATTAACAATTCATAGTTTAAGAATGAAATAAAAAAAAAAGTCAAGGTAAGATAAGAAACAGTTATACAATAGATGAATAATAGGTCACATTGTTTATATCATCATAATTATAGTACCCGATTTATATACGGTCTAGTGTTTATATATAAGAAAAAAATACAATGCTAATCTTTTATTAATAATATATGTAACGAGAAATATTATGAAATAGAAAAAGAAAGAAAAAACAAAAGTTTTTTTTTTTATTCATATAAAACTGGAAAAGTATTATTTTAGAGAAGGAATAAATAAATCATAACTACCAAATGTTGGATCTTCTTCACTATCTTGAGTACTTTCTAACCAAAATCGTACTTTTAAATTATCGAATTCATCTTGTTTTTGATCTGTTTCAATACGTTGATGATATGGATCTCCACGTAATTTTTGACGTATTTCAGTATTTTTTCTTCCAATTCTAAACCATCGAAATAAATAACCTATACCAAGAAATAAAAATAAAAATTGTATATAAAACCATATTCTATGAAAAATATTTCTTTGAACAAAAGTTGTAGTTGTTGCTGTTATATCTCCACATTGTTCAAAATAACACCAATTACGATTTGGTAATAATTTTTTAAGAAATAATCTTGAACTATTTTCTGGCATACGTTGAAAAAAATCAATTAATTCTTCTTCAGTATTATCAACTGGATACCATTTTGTTCCAAAAAAATGTGCACTCATTATAAATATTCTTGGTGGTGGTTTATTAACAATAGCAGATGATATTATTTGATACATTAATTTACTATCATTTATTGGTGATAAATAACTTCTTTCTAATGTTTGAAATCGACTAACACCACAACAATGAACATCACCACTAAAAAATGTAACACGAACTTTATTTTTTTGAGATATATGTTGAAAACGTTGAAGTGTACGATTTCGTTCTTCAATATGTTCATTATGTGCCCATTCATCAAGAAGATCATCATATGGTTCAGGTAAACCAAAAACAGAATTTGTATTTTTTAATAATGGAATATTATGCCATTTTAATGCGATATTTTTTAAACGTTCAAGTACAGATTCAAATAATTTAAAACGAACAAATGAAAATGGTACTGGAAATAAAACAATTAAATGTTTAACATCATCAACTGGTTTATCAAGTTTATCAAAAATTATATCCCATGTATTATCATGTTGGACTGTTTTAGCTGTTCGTTCAGTACGACCATCTGTACCTAATATCATTAAATTAGGTCCACAACGTGCAAGATAATTATGTCCTTGATAACCAAATAAACGATGTTTTCGAGCTTTCTCAGGTGTTGTATGATGTTGAAAAAGAAGACGCATTTTTTGTGCTAATTCAAATAATCCTGACATAATTGGACTTTGTTGAAGTAATGCAGGATAAGAACCAGCTCCATCAAATATATCATGATCATCCCACTGCATTAAACTTGGAACTGAACCTAATGCTCGTTTCATTTCTGGTCGACGATCCCAATGTTCAGCATATGTATAAAAATAATATTGTTCTATTTCTCTTTTTGCATCATCAGTTAATTTATGTGTCCATTTTTCTTCCCATGGTAATAAAGCCCAATCTTGTAAAAATGGTATATCTTCAATGACAAAATCATTATAACTTTGATCACCACCCCATAATAATAAATGTAATGGTGATTGTTCATGTATAGAATTTAAATGATTCCAAACATGATCATAATTTAAACCTTCTGCAATTTCTTTTGGAATTGTTGCATCAAAACCATTACATGAAAAAAATCCTCCACGCCATTTTTGTTCTAATCGAGCTATATGAAATAAACCATTTGTTGAACAATCACCCCAATTAACTTTCCATTGAACTATTTCATCACCTCCACCAGGACGTAATTCAATAAAAAGATTAACTCGATATGCACGCATATCATATAAATTTTCATATAAAATTTCCCAATCATATTTAACTTTAGCATCAGAAATAAATTCCATTTCTGGTTGATTAAATGAAATATGTCGAAAGATTAAAACACTTCCTATCCATTTCATATTATCAAGATCAGTTGTAAGAAATTGAAAATATGGACCTAATGCAGGTCCTGGAGGTTTTGGTGGACGATTAATTGCATGTTCAATTATACTTTTACTAGAATCATCTTTTTCATTAACAGAATCATTATCAATCTCATTTAAATCTTCTTTTCGATTTCGAAGTGTCATTTGAATATAATATTATTATAATTACTATGAATTTTATCTTAAATTAAAAAAAAAAAAACAAAACGTTCAATTTTAATTTACTTACTATAGTAACTTCAGCATTTATAACTAGATTTTATTATCGAAAAAGCAAAAACAGAAAAATAAAGATGCGAGGTTATTATCTGATTATGATTCGCTATTAATTAATGTTGATTCTCAATAAGAGAAATACGTATAGAGAAAAAAACAAGAAAAATATCAAATGAAAGATTGATGCTTTTATTGATAGTTTTATTTTTTAATCGAATGACTTTTGTTATCTGTTTATTTTCAAAATAAAAATATTTTCTATCAAATATATTGAATTTTATTTTATAAAAACTAATTATCAAAGTATTACCTTTCTTAATAAATATTATATAAATAATATTACCGTCCATTTATTTGCTCTCAGTTAGTTTACATGTCCACAAAACCGATTCGTTTACTTTTACCTATATATATATATGTGTATGGGTATATGTGTCCTTGTTATTTTTTATTACTATTCATTCATGCATACCTTTCATGTATATTTATTTTTCTTATGTATATCCAGTCGTATCTAGTGGAGGGTAGATACTTTAATGATCATATGATGTATTTTAATTATAAAAAAATATAAAAACAATTTTGTTGTAAATATTTCATATGAGGTTTTAGTATGTTGATTTTATCTTAGTAGTTTCTTTTAACGAAGAAGATTTTACAAAGGTTGATATTAAATAAAAAGATTTTAATCATCTGTATTTGTCATAACAATTTGAAATTACTTACACTATGAAATTTCATACAATAAAGAAATCAGAATAACATATAATATAATATAAAACTTTAGCTATTTCTATGTTGCTATTCTAATATAAAAATAATCAATTATGTTGAAAGGAAAAGGAAAAAAAAAGATTACGCTTATTTCTTTCGTTCTTATGAAATATTTCTATATGAATCATGGTATAGATGGTTACTCTATTTTTGTAGTCACATTTTTCTTTTCTTTTCATTCTTTATCAAATATATTCTTATTCTCGTCAATAAAGTAAGACTTTATAACATTTGTCCTCTATTTTAATTTATAAAAATATAGATTTAGATATTTCTTCTCTATTAATAAAAATATATTTGCAAAGGGACAAAAACTAAATAATGAATGTCTCATAGTAAAGGGCCGCATATTGTATTTCATTATTGTGAAAAAATCATTCTTTTTACACGAACGAGAATCTTTTTGATCGATTAATCTATTTTCTTTTAAAAAAGTAAAATATGTCACAAGATCCAGCATGAAAAGATTTACAATTTTTAGATATCCAAACATGGAACAGAAAATGCACCGCTTTATTATGAGACATTCGTTATTTATGGCTTTAGTTTTTGTCTCTTTTGAAATATATCTAAAATAGTCTTTTAGTCTAGCTATCTATATAGGGCTCTAGAGAATTTCAAGTGCTATTTTTAGATATAGGATGATTGATCCTCCCCTTAGAGATCGAATAAACCTCTCTCAATTTTCGTGAAGTTTACTTATATGGGATGTTGTAGAAGTTTCGACCACCTTTTGACTTTTTTTCTATCTATAATATATTCAATTGTGGGAAGATATTGAATATATATATTTTTCAAGAGAAGCATTCAAGATATCAATTAGAACAAAAATTGTATTAAATTTGCATGAACTCTGAGGGAGAAATACATCATCATAAATATTTTCTTTTAGTTGTTAAAGGTTGACTTAATTGCTTTTTTTGAAGTCTTACTGTCCAGACATGCTTTCCAGTTATTCTTTTAAAAGGTAATTGCTCAAGCTATTTTTTGAAGAAATATTAAGTGAAAACATCATAAACTAAAAGAAATATTCACAAAGTACTAAAAAGTAATTTCTTATAGAAAAATCTTTTTCAGACTTTATCGATACAGTTCTGTCTTAGAGTTTATGAAAATATAATACAATTGTTTTGATTGACAGTTTGAATGTTCTTCTTGAAAAGTATATATTCAATATCTTCCAATGATTAAATATGATAAAGATAGAAAAAAATATATAAACGAGTCGAAACTTATGAAATATCCTTTAGCTGCTGTTAGGTAGTATCACATTTTTTTCTCTTATAATATTATGCCGTATAGTGTGTTCTTTTCCAACTTATTTCAGACTGATGAATTTTCTTGAGAAAAACCTTGTTATGATCTTTATTTTATTCGGATGCGATTATAGGAATTTTTCCTCATTACTTCTATCATCGTATATCTATCGTGTATGGGTTTTTTCCATTATATAGATTTTTCTCTTGTATTGTCGACCTATCCATAAGAATATCACAGAACAACTTGATCTTAGGGAAATAATTGACGAATTTGTTTGTCGAAAACGTTATCTCAAACTGATTGATTAAAGCATATGAAAAATTTAGTTGTTAGTTATTTTTTTTTTATTTGATTTTATAAACTTGATTATACTTTCTTATATATGAAATGATCCTATTACTTATTTGCGAATAGATTGACTTACTGGAAAAAATTCTACATAGAAATTATTTTATTCCAACTATGTAGTAACTATTTGTAAATTTTTTTAGTAATGGAACAAGATAAGAAACGTAAAAATACCGATGAAGCATCAGATCGTCATTCGAAATTATTAAAGTCAGATGCATCAACAAATGAAATTCAATCAATACCTCGTCCACCTACAATAGTTCATTTACGTCGTTCAAAAGGAAAAATTGTACAAGATTGTGATATTTATATTGGTCGTGCTTGTAATATGGGTGGTTGGCAATTAAAACAAAGTAAATGGCATAATCCTTATTCTGTTAAACAATATGGACGAGATGGTGCTATAAATCGATATAAAACATATATTGAATCAAATCAAAATAATTTACTCAATGATTTACATGAACTTGCTGGAAAAAGATTAGGATGTTGGTGTAAACCTAATCGATGTCATGGAGATATTCTTCGAGAATTATTTCAAAGAGAAGTTCAACAATCTGTTAAAAATTCGGACAGTTAAATATACTGTAAAAAAGAAATTTAATTCTCAGTATATAATTTAGATAAATATATATATTTCGAAATTGAATATAAATAAAAATTTAATTGAAATTTTTCTAGTCGAATCATACTGATGAGTCTAATTGATTGTACGATCAAAAATAAGATAAAATTGAAGCAACTTGAGACGAACAATTACGATTTTTGATTGTTTTCAAAGATGAAACAAGAAAGTTTTTATGACTCGTTTTAACACTCTGGGGATACGAAATATATTTATATGTCTTTTGAGTTTTGCTTGTGATACTCGATAAACATAGTCAAAGTGAGTGTTAAAATTTAGAATTGATTTCAGAAATATCTTAAAACTATTTCTAAGAATAGAAATTGTATATATGTATTCAAGAACTATGAATGCTAACAAAAAATTTCTCAGTCGTATAACTAGAGTCAATAAAAAATCTTAAACCAGATAAGAAAAACCCCGGATTTCATCTATTCTTAGATTGGATATATTCATATAAATATTTATAGATAGCATACTTGAAAAAATAATTACTTTGTATTAGGAAATGAAGACTAAAACAACAATGATCTGTCTCTTTTTCACTTTAAATAATCCAAAAGAAAAAGAGACATGGGATATTTGGAACATATCACACACTATGTCCAAACAAAATAGATATTTCTATTAATCATAAATATCAACTTAATTTTTAAATTGTATATATTCTTTTGGAAAGGTGATTTGGCTCAGTTAATGTTCTCTCTAACATCGATATATTTGTATTCCCAAATTACTGCGCAATATTAACTTTAATCGGAAAACTCGGTGATTACGAAAAATTCGCTCTATTATATTTTAAAATGAACATTGAATCTACGTTAATGTAAACAGTGAATGAATCTATTCAATTAAGACCAATCTGTCAAAGGTCACTAAAATCTATCGTAACGATCAAACTGACTATCAGACATACAAATACAGAAACAAATTTCTGTTCTAATAAACTTTTAGAGATACATCAACTAAAAAATGAATAAAAAGAAACGATTTATGATTATTAAAATAAGATAGTCGTGATCAAAGGATTAATGTTAATTTGTTCGAATTATGATATCAGTATACACTGTTGAGAACTGTACCATTCTCTTCACCAATAACTAATAATTTTTCATTTGCTAGTACAGTATTCATTTCATTGATAGTTGTTAAAATTCTCCTTGTTGGATCATACAACTCGGCGCTGTTTAGATAATTATGACGATCATATCCCCCAGTCACTAATACTTTTCCATTTGTTAATAAAGATGCTGTGTGTGACATTCGTGCATCATTCATAGTACCACCACTTGACCAAGTTTCTGTTGATGGGTCATATAATTCAGCATTAGTACCCATATATCCACCAGCAATTAAAACTTTTCCATCTGTTAAGACGGATGCTGTATGTACCTCTAGTGCATTATTCATATTACTGATAGATGTCCAAGTTTCAGTTGATGGATCATACAATTCGGCACTACGTAGAGCAATACTATCATTAGTTCCCCCGGTAACTAATACTTTTCCATTTGTTAATACAGATGCTGTGTGTATCTCTCGTGCATCAGCCATACTACCAGTAATTGTCCATGTTTCTGTTGATGGATCATATAATTCAGCACTATTTAGAGTAGTATCACCACTCTTTCCACCAGTAACTAATACTTTTTCATTTGTTAATACAGATGCTGTATGTCCGTATCGTGCATCGTGCATATTGCCAACAGATGTCCAACTTTCTGTTGATGGATCATACAATTCACTACTATTTAGAGCAGTAATACCGATCTCTCCACCAGCCACTAACACTTTTCCATTTTTTAATACGGATGCTGTGTGTCCATGTCGTGCATGATTCAAACTACCGGTATCTGTCCATATTTCTGTTAATGGATCATACAATTCAGCACTCTTTAGGGCTAAACCATCAATTCCGCCAGTAACTAATACTTTTCCACTTGTTAGTACGGATGCGGTGTGGCCATATCGTATCTTATTCATACTACTAGTCATTTCCCAAGTTTCTGTTGATGAATTATATAATTCAGCACTGCGTAGAGTATTACCATTGTACCCCCCAATAACTAACACATTTCCATTTAATAATACGGATGCTGTATGTATGCGTCGTGCACTATGCATGCTACTCGTGTTAGACCATTCTAGACAGAATGAATTGATTGTATTCTTTCTAAGAAGATTATGTATTGTGGCACACTTCAGATTATCTTATCGTGTGTGGAGGATTTTAGATTTCGTAGAATGAAAGGTGTTTCTACGGCAAGACGTGTTAAAATAATTTTAGAAATGAATATTTTGATGTATGCTGTTGCGTTCCTTCCAGGAATTAATCAGCTTTTGATTATATACAGTTTGTATTAATTTAAATTATCTTAATAATCCTCCTTATTTTAGGGTAATACAAAGAGAAATGGATAGATTCCCGAAGTTTACAATAATTTCTCGTGATAAGACTTGATACCGATTGCTTCAATGGAAAACGATATATAGGTAAGATGGTTCTTCTAATTTGGTTTCAGAATATGGATTACAAATGATATTGTATCATATTGCGAAGATGAACCTTATCTTTTCGAGTCTAACCATGACTTTCTAATATATTATTTCGAGTCGTTTGTTCTGTATTGTCAAATTTTCAAATAACTGCTTCGTCTAATTACAAGTTGAATACAAAAAAAAATAGAGAAATGACTTAAACTTCTGTAAAACCAGCTTCAATCATATAATTCATTCTTCTTATTCTCCAAAACAACTGTGAAATTTATTCGAATACTCGAAGAAATCAGAAACGACTATTATATTCCTATTAATTATTTTTTAATTTCTTCCTTAATTCTTTACCCCCGGCAGAGGTTCCAGACGTGCTAGCAATGAAATCACCCCTGAAACAAAATGTTGGTGTCCCCAATGTGTCAAAAGTATGAAGAGATCAATGGAATGGTTTCTTCAATTATATGGTACTTTCTTGGGGAAGGAGGGAAGTACAGGGGAGAAACTGACCAATTCTCTTTATCATTCAGTAAAACTGATGTATCTCAGTGAAGAAATGTTTTATCCAACAGAAAAATGTTTGCTTTATAATGAGATATAACTGAAACAATTTTTGCATTGATTCATGGATCTTTAAGAGCCAGGACGTTATCACTGAAGAAATCCTCTTATAATCAATGGATATTTTATCATATCTTGGTCTTCTAAGCACTTCTGAAAATTCCAGACACTAAACGCACTACTAGCAAACGTCTTTTTCTATATATATCACGCAATAGGTTATCGGAAAATTGATTGCTCAGAAATTGAAAATTACTTTCACAATGAAATCGTTTTTTTTTCAAAATCATCGATCATAGAAGTCACATATCTCTAAATGAGCGAAGTGAAAAACAAAGTTTTTTTTATCAACTGGTAGCTCATGAAGTTCACTACAAAAAGTCTTCTTAGAGTTTCTCAATCAGATGCTTCATTCATTTTTTATAACTGTTCCTCCGATGTCCATTGGTGTGGACAAGCGCAGGTAAAGAGTTAATTGTCCAATAAGTAGTGAAAGCAAACGTAGAGTACTTCATTTCTCAACCTCAGTTACGAGTCAATATCTCATATTCGACAAAAAAATTGGTCGATCAATAATGCTTCTACAGAAGAGTTAGAAAAATAACTAAAACTGATAGTCGATACCTATCCAGGAAATCAACATCGTAATCAATGATTAATCCTATCTACAGCCAGAATGTCCTTTTTCCTGATTTTTTCCTTGCCTGAATTTCTTGAAAATAATTTTTTTTTCTTATAATAAGGAGTGAAGCATGCATAATGAAATGATTGGTTCTTTTAGTCCAAACTTTACCGAGATGCAGGGAAACAATCAACTCACCTGACTGATGAGTGGTAGTTGTTGTTATTAATATTGATGTTGATGTTGATGTTATCGTTGACGTTGGTAATAATGATGTTGTTGTTGTCGTTGTTATTAGTGGCATTGATGTTGTAGTGATAGTGGTGCTTTCTGACTTTTTCGGAGCAAGAATGACGAATTTTAACAACAGAGAAAGAGTAACTGCCAAAATTACTAAAGCTACAAATAAAATAAAGAAAATCTTAACCCATCTATGATGCCACCATTTGCTTAATCTATTGTTTCCAATGTTATCTTCGATATACGACAGGTTCCTATGCATATGATATTGTAGAAGAAACTTGAATTAAGAATGAACGAGCTATATTTCAAACCTGCTCTATGTTTGTCTATCAGTTTCACAAGAGTAGCAAAAGATAAATCATATCTTCATCGACGAAAGTATAGTTATGCTGTTATCTTTATGTAATAATGTTACACGTGAGCATGATATAGTAAAACTATGCTTTCCTTTTAAGTTTTTTTGATGTCAAATGTCCTTATCATAATGTTTGTTTTTTATTTAGTATGTATCACAGCTCGAGATACTATTTTCTCTGTTACCCTCAAAACACTGTTTATTAAATTTTTTTTTTCGTTTACAGATATCTCTCTGAATGTAACACGAAGTCTTAAAATAACTTTGTCTATAAAATAAATAAACATGTTTGAACCAATTTCGGAGTTGTAACAAAAATATTGCTGTGACCATATATTTTTATCGGAAGCCAACAATAATTTCGATCAGAAATGTTTTGTTATGATACGTATGATATCTATTCTGTTCCATTATTCATATACAGATGTTCGTAAGAAAACTTCGAAAAGCTTTTTTTTAATCTTAAATTTTTTTATTCCTCAAAGGAACTATAACTGTCATTTTTAGAGGATTGATGGTTATTTATTCGGACCCATTTTCAGGTCATGTTTTAAACTAACTTCTTTGAAATTTGATTATTTATGATGCACTAAAAATGAGAAAAAAAAGCCAAAGTGATGTAGTGAATAAAATATTTCTTAAAAAAACTAAAACGAATATTTTGAAAATTGCATATCATGTTATTGTTCAGTCATGTTCCGTTTGAACTATATAAAAAATATCATTTTATGCAGGACTATGTGGTGACTCTTTTGAAAAAAGCTCAAATCTAAGTATTGAAAATTGATCTAGATATTCTTACAATACTGAGACCACCATTCTTTATGACTCATATCTATTACTTGTTGAAATTTCTAACAGAATCGAAATATGTGACACCATAGATTGTCTCAAGATAAAATACCTTTTAATCATCACTAGATTGTTAAACAATCTGTCACAAAGAACGAAAACGCATTAAGTCATTTTTTATTGTCTCTAATAAAATTAAGAGTTTTTATTGGGATAAAGTTAGATATAGACCACGACCATAAAATAATTTAATAACAAATATTTACCAACTGATCATATGTAATCATTATGGGTTTTAAAACATCGAAAGAATACTGGTACTTCTTGTAAACTATTTTTTTATAAAAATAGTAGAACAATAATAATAAGCAAATCTTGACCTCTAACATCGATGTATGCGAGTAGTTTTCTATCCATTTCCAGATATATCGATAAGTTTTACATATAATGTAAATTATATCCCGATCTCAGAGGTTAAGTGGTCGAATGAGAGAGGGTTAAACGCTAAGTTTTTAGCAATAGAGATTATCTCCAAATATTTAAGAGTATTTGTCATTATAAAAGCATTTGTAGAATTTCGAATATTGATATTCGAAATTAACACACTCGATTCTACCGCGAAGTATCCATTTTATATAAATCAGTCGAGACAATTTTTTTATGATTCACATAAAGGACTGCAACCGGAATTTTTTCTAGCTGCTATAAATTTGATCTAAAGAATACGGTCAAGGTTGATATCTAACTTTGTTCTAATAGAAAACTCTCGATTGTATTGAAAACAAGAGTATAACCTTATTCACCTTCGACTTGCTTCTACAGTTTCCTTAAAATTAATTTGATGCTTCTAGAACTCTATGTTTTCTATAATCTATCGATCATTGACAGATATGTTCAATTTCCTAAAGCAATGCTTAAACGCACAGAAACATTATAATTACTCTACACTGCCGCTTACGGTCTGTTAGTCGAAAATAAAAAAGTTAAGTTTTGTTCAGCATCTCGACAGAAGAAAGAAATTTCAATTATAAATTGAAACATCGCTTTTGATTTAGTATTCCTTCATTTCTGTCAACTACTTTAGGAAAATAAGATTGACCATTTTCGTACTAATGCGTCGTTCTGGCATCCAAATTTTGTAATAGAAAAAGTCCAAATATCAATGAATGTTTCGTATTTGTATAACGAAGAATATTATTTTATTAGTATTAATAATTGAATTATATAAAGTGATGTTTTCCGAAATAGTTCTAATTGTCATATAAATATGTTTCCATAAACGACCAAACGTTTCTTTGAAGATAAGATTAAGCAAAAGACTCTTTTGAAATTTGATTAAAACAAATATATCAGATAATTGTTCCAGATCAATATTGAAACTTAGTGGTTCAATTTTATAATCGAGTTTGACTGTTGCTTCTTCAAAATGATGTTCCCATGGATTCGAGTATTACCAAGATTTTCACATTCAAGGTGATTGGATCAAAACTATAAATATCAATTCAAGTCAAAGTTCAAATGAGAAGGATTAATTAAACATATCATAGTTAATCTCAACACTTATATAATGTAAATCGTTTGTAGGCTTTTTGGATTTGAAATATTTGATGCAAACATTTGAAATCATTCTGTTGCTTAAATGACCAATTTTCACGTTATCGATGTTCAGAATAAGGATGAACGAATGACTTTCTCGAAACATATCGAATCAAATAATAACTAGCAAGATTTTATCAAAACTTGAAATACAAGATGATCAAATATTATTTGTTTAGAAAAAGATTTCTTATTGAAATAATTCGAGAGAAAAATGAATTCTTACTTGGTCATAAAGAACGAAATAGAAGAGTATCTTTCCTATCAATCGATACGATTTCCAACTTGTTTAAATGTTATTTCAATTCTCGGTTGACACATTATATTCCAATGAAATATAAGTCAATTAATTTACTTCGACTATATAAATATTACTGGTATATAAATGAATGAAATTAAATGAAAAGAACTTAATATAGATAATGAATGAATTATCCTTTATATTCGTTTGATTAGTTGCTGTTGAAAACAACCAAAACATATTTCGTTCATTGAATAATCAATAAGAAAATCAAATATAAATTTGTACATAATAAACGGTGATGTCGAACAGAGTTGTTAGATTGAAAATGTAGGAATCAGGTTTTATCTTCTGGAATTCACAAAGAGCGAGAAAACAATTATCCAACTTTTCGATGCGTAAGATGATCTTTTTTATTTAAGAAAAACATGTTTTCTTTACTATTACGATAACGTCTACTTAACCGAAATAGTGTATGTAAACATACGTAGAGTCAGAAATCGAACTTTATATTCCATGGAGGAAATAAATCTTTTGTTTGCGCTCTTGGAGATGACTAATAGAGAGTCTAATTAACTCGTTTTCTCCTACTCTTCTTTGATAATAAAAAAATCTAAATTGATGTCGACATTATCATTATTAGTCGATTATTGTCTTCAAATTGTAATAGAACGAAAGTTTTCTCAAATCTCTATAATTTTATCACAAAGAACTTTTTATTATCTTCTCTCATCTTTTTGGTGTTGAAACTGATCGAACAAAACAACATGTCAATTATGAAATCGTTAATATGCAGTCCATCCTTGCAGTTATAGTAAAAAACAACAAAAAATATGCATCGACATATCCCAACATCATACCTCATTGATAAAATGTTTCTCAAATAAAAATGAGATATTACCAATCATTCCGAAACGAGGATAATCTAATTAACTATTCTAAAGTCGAGAAAAACGAAAACAATAAATCGATACTCGATGGTCTTTTAGTATTATTGAAGAAAAAATATGTCTGTTTTTACTTTAATTAGAATTTTATTTTATTCAAAACGACGTTAAATTATATGAAAAATTGATATTTAACACAATATATTTAGTTTGTATTATCTTGAATATGTGTACTATAAACTGGATGTTTAGCAATAAAGGATAAAAATTCATCACGATTAACTTGATCGATATTTCCTCCACTATTTGTAACTAATTGAGACCATGTTGATGTTGGATCAACATTATTAATACCATAATATGTATTTAGACGATCAAATATTAGTTTACCAAAACTTTGTTGAATTTGATTATCTTTTTTAGTTGGATTATATTGATCCATTAAAAATGCAATTCGGTCAAGTGTTGTTGAACCATTATTTAATATAATAATAACACCAACAAATTCTTCAAAAGATAATTTTCCTGATTTATTATAATCAAATGTATAAAATGCTCGATCACTTTCTGCTTTTGTTTGTTCACCTGGTAACATTTCATCATATTTTTGAAAGAATAATTTATCATCCATATCTGCACCACCCCATGCTTGATCATTTTGATATAGATTATAGAGATCTAAATATTGTTGTTTTGATAAAGTTGTGACTTTTTCTAAACGATCTAAGTCCCATTCGATGAATCTTGGTCGACTAGTACGACTACCCATAATTCTAAATACAAAATCAGATTATTTCTATCTCTTTAATTAAAGTTTATATTATGCTCACATGTGATTGGTATTTATCAAAGGTAAACAACTAATGATGATGATGATGAGGATGTATAAGTAATATTCGTCTTACTCTTACTTTTTTTCTTTCCTCTACGCAAGTACACGTTCGTTTATCTATCTTACCTTATAATAACCAGAATATGTTATTGAGGGTGACTATTGTTTGTTGATTATCTCCATTCGTCAAAAAAAAATTGAAAGATTTGATAACTAATGTAAGGCCATATCAATAATACGTAACTAAGGACATGGTGCTGATCAATAGATAATAATCACTCTCAATAACATATTCTGATTACTGTAAGGTAAAACAAATAAATACAAGTATAATTGGATAAAGAAAAGGAAAAAAAATAATATACTATAGCAAAATATCTTTCATTACGAAAAGAAAAAAAAGTAAGAGTAAGACGAATATTACTTATACATCCTCATCATCATCATCATTAGTTGTTTACCTTTGATAAATACCAATCACATGTGAGCATAATATAAACTTTAATTAAAGAGATAGAAATAATCTGATTTTGTATTTAGAATTATGGGTAGTCGTACTAGTCGACCAAGATTCATCGAATGGGACTTAGATCGTTTAGAAAAAGTCACAACTTTATCAAAACAACAATATTTAGATCTCTATAATCTATATCAAAATGATCAAGCATGGGGTGGTGCAGATATGGATGATAAATTATTCTTTCAAAAATATGATGAAATGTTACCAGGTGAACAAACAAAAGCAGAAAGTGATCGAGCATTTTATACATTTGATTATAATAAATCAGGAAAATTATCTTTTGAAGAATTTGTTGGTGTTATTATTATATTAAATAATGGTTCAACAACACTTGACCGAATTGCATTTTTAATGGATCAATATAATCCAACTAAAAAAGATAATCAAATTCAACAAAGTTTTGGTAAACTAATATTTGATCGTCTAAATACATATTATGGTATTAATAATGTTGATCCAACATCAACATGGTCTCAATTAGTTACAAATAGTGGAGGAAATATCGATCAAGTTAATCGTGATGAATTTTTATCCTTTATTGCTAAACATCCAGTTTATAGTACACATATTCAAGATAATACAAAATAGACATATTGTGCTAGACATTTAAAGCCAGACTAAGAAATTGATATTGAAGAAAAATAAGATTTCAAAATAAAATTTAAAAGATAAATAATTTCTAATTTATCTTTTTCAATAATCTTTTTTATTTTATTAAAATGTATCTTTAACTTTTCTCACTATTTATTCTGTTTTATTTCATTGAAACGTGGACAGCCATAGAATGCCTTGGTTTTTACTTCTTTATGGGACTTCAATCAATTGTTAGAAAAATGTGAGTTTTTTTATAAATTATAGTGCACGTATAATATCAATATTGTGTTATTAATTGAGCTTTATATTACACGTGTAAAACTTGGAGAATTGTTTTGAGTATTCCACGCAGTATCTAACCATTCGAGTATTGGAGTTTTCATATATTGAAGGATATTCTAGATGAGAGTAGCGCAGTAGAGGTGACATGGATATTTTTAGGGTGGAATAAACTTGGATGATGGTAGTAGAGTGAAGACGAGATGGTTAGGTTTATCGTGGATGGGAGCAACATAATATAGATAAGATCAGTATGTTTCGTATAGGGGTATACTATTGCTGACTGGAGTGATAAACTTGAATGGTTTAGCAATGGTATACTCGAAAAAAAAAATTTTCGAAATCTACACTACTGAAGTTAGCTTTAACGTTATCATACGATTAAAAACTGTACTATGACTTGCTAATCTTATAAGTTTTTAGTAAAAAGAATTGATGATCAACAGCCTATTTGAACTTTATAAATATGGCAATGCTTACTAAAGCAAGGACTGTGCCTATTACTTAGAATTTAAGTATATATTCTATTCGTAAATATAGATTTTGTAAGTAATAATTGAAGTATGTTAGCAATCACATACCTAATACCCTTTATTAAAATGATTATAAAGAAACATTTGATGACTCTTGGTTTTAATGAGATATAGAGTTCAAATAATAACATATCCCTAACATCATACATCTATTATAAATGGTAAAAAAATTATACTTTTTTGGCAATCGACTGAAGCTACATAAACAATTAAAAATGAGGGTATCATATGGCTAGCGATGCCACATACGCTTATTTTTTTTATAATGAAGGTAGAGTGAGAAGAAACTGTATATTTTCGAAGCCTATCATCATGACAAACACTTCTAATCATAAAAGTGTATGTTACCAAGTAGACGAATCGAAACTTAACGAGAGGAGAGCAATGAAAGATACAAACCTCTTTCTCTTCTATATTAATCTTTCAGACGTAATTCCTATGTGCAATCTGTCTATTTATATCTTCTTTATTTTTATAATTCCACAAAATATACACGACAACATTCAGTTTCATATGCTCTAACTGTTTTTCATGTATGTATGATACATAAGTAAATCGAAAAATATTCGGGAAATTTTGTCAGGAAAAAAAGTCTTATAGATCCTGTGGGTGCACGTTATGTGGAGCTGTACCCATTTTTTGAGACATTAGACTCCCAAGAAATGTCTCATATATCATAAAAGATGCTAATATTGTCTATTTTTTTTAGAACTTTTCAATATTTCGAGAAGGATGCATTCTTTTGAGCTGAAATTTTCATAATATTCTATCTATAAGTAGAACTTTTTGTGAGCAAAATCTGAGATTAGAATATCTTCATTGGATTTCTTGCTATATATTATTCTGTAGGCTAAATTTTCAATAAAATACCTGTAAGTCTGAAAAGATGGCCTAATGGGATTTTTCATGCCCATATGTGAAGTCAGCCTAGTCGGTAACCTACAACTCACTAGGTTTTATCTAAAAAGCAATTTGACACTTGGAAACATTCTCTCGTTAGATGCACGATGTTGATTAATGCACAGAATATATTTTTTTAGTTGAGAATATTTTTACATAAAGATTAATAAATAAATAAATCTAAGTCTCACAAATAAAATTAATGAGGTTTTAAAAGTTAAACTTATCGATCGATTCTATTTATTAATTATCGTTGACCATCTAAAAAAACGATTGATTAGTAAATCTAAAAAGAAGTTTTTCTTATCTAAATTTATAAACTAAAACATGCACTGAATCGAATTTAAGAACGAAAGAATTAATTAAAAAACTATTTTGCTTTCGTTATTAAGTAACTAATCAGTGACATAGACACAGATCATTATGAATAAAACTGAGGGACACACATGTTAGTCATTTAAATATTTTTATATTTAATTCCATTAATTTTCTGTACACAATAAATTCAATATATTTTGGAAGGATTAATACATAAATGCTGTACTATCTGCGCCTAGAAAAGTCACAATGAATACATTAGCATCAATAAAAAGTAAGATGGGAAGCGAAGCAATCGGTAACACGGATCATGAAATGGACAATGATGCCAATGATGAACCAGAGGACAAGATCAGTAGTGGAATGGATGAAGACAATGATGAGTAAATTCCTATCTTCTATTATTCACTTACAAATATATTTATCAATAGAAAACCTACTTCTTCATAAAACTTGCAACATTATGACGATTCATATCTCAAGTAAAAGGCTCATTTCGTTGGCTGAATCAGAAACACTTTTCGTCAAATAAAGTTAACTATCTTATGATCCTTAATGTAGTAAATAACCTATTTTTCTATACATTTTTCACATTCCAAGAATCAACCGAAACATGAAAAATGGAAAACTGTCCTTTCCAATAGAATTGATGCCATGTCTAAACGATAAATGATAGAGATTTGCGATTTGTGCAATTTTATAGGGCATCATCCAGACTATCGAATCCATCCTTAAACAGGAAATATATACCCGAATTTATAGAAGTGAGAGGGATGAGGATGATATTTACCAGACTAATTGTACCATTACATGTTAGTATCTCTTAATTTATTACACGGAATTGATGCCTAGCTCTTATTCTTTTGAATGACGAAAACTGCAGTTTTTATCTCGTTCCGATCAAAAGTTATTTGAACGATGGTAATCTGCCTTTTATTTCAAAACCGATAATAATTCTAATGTCTCCTGAAGTAAAAATTTGAGTAAATCTATTCTTTGCGGTATTATACTTACATATCAATGCGTTCATAATGATTTGAATAATTATTTTTATTGAAAAAAGTTATTCTCTTATTGTTCAAGTCTCAATATATTCTTTGTATGATTTAAAAGATTATGACATGTTTATCACTGTGTTTTTGCTTGTTTCTGCTGTTGGTGTTTTACACAATATCAAACTTCGTTTCGGATGAAAGATGGACCAAGTAAAATGAGCAAGTATGATAGGCGTCATTTGAAGAGCATAAAACCATTCTTCATGACTATTGACTTTATCATAATAGTATGATAATGATTGAATCACAAAAAAGATGGCAACTATTACACACATTATACTTGAAATACTGATTAGAATAATGGCTTGTTTATGCATATCTTTTACGGTTTTACTCCAATACCATACAGGATAGAAGAGAACAGTCACTGCTAGTAAGATTGATGCAGATAGTTCTCTAAATAGATAACTGGTGTTTATTTGATAAGGATCAAATGATAATGTATTGGCCGGTGCCATGAGAACACCTGATGTAACAACACATAAAATAGCACCAATACGAATCCCATATGAAAGACGTGATTTTTCATGATGAATTTCAAAGATAAAAAGGAAATTGCTGACAATTATCATACGTTGACCAATAGCAAAAAGACTATTGACAGCGATAAAGAAAGTTTTTGAGCGTTGTTGATTTGCATCAACTGCTGCACGAACAATTAGGTCGATGATAATAGCCATATGAGAAATTAAAAGAAGAATACTAAGACGAGGTGGTCGAAAACGAGCTTGACATGATTGAATAAACCATGCAATGAGTGAAATACTCACTATTCCAGCAACACAACCTGCTGCAATTTTATTTGGTTCATAATTTGGATAAGGATATGTAAACGCATTGATCATGATACTTATTCGTAATATATAGTATTGTATGAAAATAGTAAATAAACTTGTTTCAATTTGTACTGAAACAAAGAATTAAATTATTTATCTTCAAGGTTGAGTTTTAAATAAGTTTACAAAACCAAACAAAAATGACGCATAATGTAGTTGGTTGACTGGTTGAAAATATTTTTTCTTCTTTATTTCTTTCTATTTGAAGAGATAACGTACAAAAAAAAGCAACAGAATCAGTTAAAATATGTTATCATGAGAGAATGTGTCACAATACAAACGAAAAAGAATACATTTAATGATAAATAAGAAAAATGAAAACTATTGCTGTATTTTTTGCTTGTTTATAATGAATAGAAGTACAAATTGAGTCAGTGTTTTTTTAAGACGAAATTATCTTATCTTTCTTTATTCTTATGTATATATGATGAATGATTGATCAATGTCTTCAGCTTTTGAAAGAAAATCAAAAGTAAAGAAAAATGAATGTGGACTTACCCAGCTGTATATTTTATTTATGTTTTGCTATCAATTTTTTTATTAATAAATGTAACTGAACACAGATGCCACCGTTTTTCTACTTTCTTTTATAAAGGATACTGTTAAAGGACATAGACACCTTCAACGACTATATTTTGAAGAGGCTCTATAGAAGTATAAAATATTTTATTATACTTGAAGACATTGGCTTAAGAGAAATTTTCCAAACACGATTAAATCATAATGAACATTCTCCTATTTTGTGAGATAAAAATTCAGAGCATCATATGATACGTGTTTCGACAGTTGCTCTGGCTGTCAATCGTCAGCTATGTTTAGAATCTTATTATTACATGAAATATTAAAATCCTTCACTGCAATTTGAAGAAGTAATGACTAATCGTAATCAGACTTGGGACCAGACTGGTCAGACTTCATTGGTCTGTTTTCATTTTGAAAAATTTCTTGAGTTATTAAAACTTGTCTATTCTGCTCATTTTTAACGATTTTCGTGATTTTAGTCATGAGGAAATACGAATTTTTAAGTTTCCAACCAATAAGTTCTCAACTATTGTTGAAATCTCAGCTCTACACGTTCACTGATATTTTCATCACAGAATGATAGCCTCAAAGTTCGTTGAGTAAATTTTCTTATTCACATAATGGTTTTAAGACTTTTGACGGTGGCATCGATTTCTACTCAATAGGTTTTCCACCATAAAATTTTGAGCCACTCATCAAAAATAGAATCTCAAAAGCTAATACTTTCGGGTTCGTGCTTTCATAACAAAACATTAAAAAAATAAGTTCTGTTCTCAAGATCGTGTCAGCGACTGCTGTCATATAACTGAAAATATTTATATATCAATAAATCTTGTTCACAAATGTTAATATGAAAAATCCTACTTTTTTATCTTAGCACGGCTATTACTCTGTAGTAGCGTCCGTTTGATGGAGTGAGACATGTTTAGTTGTGTCAATTAGCTATTTCAAATAAAAAAAATAGGTCTAACTTGACGTTTATAAGGGAATCAGATCGATATTAATTTTCCTGAATTTTTTAGTCAAACCGTATTGAAGAAAATCTTCTTTCGTTCACAGGAACTGTGATATTAAAATCTTGAAAATTTAAGGATTTAACAGTGTATATATCTGCGTCAGACTGGCGTAAAAACTCTTTCTACAATGAAGCGATCATTTAATTGATGTATAAAATGTATCGACCATATACCAGGAAAGTTATTAAATCTAACAGGCAGGTTTTTTGTCGGTCTAATCGAAAGTTAAGTCCGATCCGATCCAGAAAAGTTAGACCGATTCCAACTCTGATCGTAATATCTTGAGGGTAAGTCTCAGATAAATTACCGTAATACTAGTTTGTATCAAATTTCTTTTTGATTAGAATTATGAAATAAACAGTAGAGACTAAAACTAATTGAGTCAATCTTAGTCTCGCATAAATATTTTATTACAATGTAATATATGTAATCACCATTTATTTTAATAAAACATTCCACACATCATTCTATTCTATCAACTGACTTAACAATCAAGTCAGTTGATCCAGTTCCCTGTAATGTATTGGTTTATTGTTATAATCTGTCAATTATTGCAGTAATTTTTCAGTTTTGTAGTGAATCTTTGCAGTTACTTCGTTTTTCTTAGAGTACAAAATAATGATCAGAATGCTATCTATACACTATAGAACAAATTTCATTATGTAAGTTTCGTACTAAACATAGGGAAACTGCTTACTAGTCATCAGCGGCAGACTGATTTCGCTCTAGAGGAGGCTCAGTTTTTTCCAAACCATGTCAACTCAAGCTGAGAAATAGTTGAAATCATCTCAAAATTGGTTATAATTGTAATGTAAGAAATTACTTATGTTCGTGATAAATGAAAAATTTTCACTCGTTTGCATGGTTTGAAATCTAGATTTGTAAGTAATCAGTCTTTTATAAAACTCATTCTTGTAATTCATAAAGTCAAAGTTATTTTTGATAAATTATCATGAAACTGTTTGAAAAATGATTGAAAACACGTAAAAGTCCTAATGACTATGACAACGTTCTTAGTTTGTCTATAATTTATTTCAATCCTAATAGTATTCAAGTGGGTGTGTCAGGTCGAAGAAATAGCTATTGAGCATGATGTTGCATTCTAATGCAACGGAAACCGAAAAAAAATTTTAAAAAAAGAATCACTTATATTATTTTGATTCTTAGAAGAAAATCAGAATAAATATTTGATTTTTATAAATACCATTTATCTAAAGTTTCGGTCTCTTGAGTAATATGATGTATAACAATTAATTTAATATTAAATTAAAGTATATCTATCGCATATTTTATATCTATAATCTGAACATAATATTCTTCATAAAATCTTTAATTGTTGTTCGAACAAATGTACTATATTATGGCATGTGATAGAGTGGTATCATAATGGTGTTAATGCGTGATTGACATAACATATAAAATACTAAAACGTTCTCCTTATTGTCCAAATGGGTACCAAATGTATTTGTGAACGTGTATGTACGATATTCATGTCGTCTGTACCACATACTTGAAACAAAGAGCGAAAGGAAGAAATATTCAACGTCAGTGAGTCATTGTATAATAGATAGAAAGAAATATGCTTGTTATAATGTAATGCCATTTTGCACAATATATCTTTTCTTTTTGTTCTACAATTACGTGTTGATACACCTGCACGCTATATATGATGGGAACCTGAACTAGTAATCTGTTATATTCTTTATGGTGCAATATGATTAAATCAATATCCAAAAGAAGTCACAGTTCTTAACCCTTTCACCGCGATTCGATTTCCATAGAAAGTAACATCTCTAAATTCGTTTTATTACAAAACAAAATATACCACAAGATGCAGCGTGAAATACTGTACAATCTACATCGTAAAGCTTATTTTGATTGTATACCTTTTGTATTCAAAAAAAAGCAAAACTGTGTGGGACCAATTGTTGAGGTTGCAAAAGTTGATCGCACAGAATTTTGCTTTTTTTGAAAACAAAAGGTATACAATCGTAATAAGCTTTACGATGTAGATTGTAGAGCGCTTCACGCTGCATCTTGTAGTATATTTTATTTTTCCTTACGAAACCATATTAGATGATAAAAAGATCAAATAAGAAACATGAAGTTTCACATTCGTGTGGAAAAAAATGATGTTTTCCTAACCTAGAAAACAAGTCAGACAGAGTTTTATATCCTTTCAAAACAAAAGTTAGACAATTAAAATAAGCTTTACTGTGAGGATTGTAGAGCTTTTCACGCTGCGTCTTATGATTTACGCGGTTTTCTTAATAAAACGTATTTCGAGATTAGAATATGAAATGCAAAGTGGGACCCACCGGTGGATCCCATCGCGGTGAAAGGGTTAAGATGACGATTATTTTTACCACCTATGCAAATAACATATTAATATTCTTTAGAACGAGACTAAAAAGTTCTCAAAACAATAACATCTGTATCTTGTACAGGTTCATTTTGATTATCATGTTAAACATCAATATTGTCTAAATTTGCGACAACAAAAATCATATTCAAGGCGAGTTTAAAAATAACAAAACAATATTAATATGATTTTAAAAGAAATTTTTTCGACACTGAAAACTTGATTTTTTTTAATACTGATTGTTGGTATCGAGAATTTTGATTGTCCTTTAAAAAGACGACCTAATAAAAAGAAATTTCAGCACTTTTTAAAGACAAAATTGATAAATCAATGTACAATATTTAATGAAATAATCAGTTTGACAAATATCAGTTGAATTCGAGGTATGCGTAAAATTTTTGAGCAAGGTGGAAAATTTACTAATAGTAATTGTATTTGTTTAAAGAGTTCAAGTTATAATATCAAATATTCTCATATAAAATGTTATTTAATTCATTGGAAAAGTTCTTTAAAAACATCATTACATTGATTTTCTCTGAAAAATAATTCTAAAATATTTTATTAAATTTTTTGAAAAAAACAATTTAAATTCTATATTAACTGCATGTATATATATATGAATCACTCACTAACCACCATTTCTCAATTTAACAGAGTCAGGACCTCCATAAAGAAGACATGAATGCTACAAATGTGCTTTAAACAACCGACCTCTATCAAAAGTATTTGTGTGTTCGCAATGCATTCTTTTTATCTGATATTTTATGACAATAAAAATGCTTTTGTAAAATCAATTCTAAGTTGCTTGTCGTTGTTCAGATTACTTTGAAAAGACACTGGTGAAATTTCATGTGTTCTATGCTAATGTGCAAAGTGAGTGAGTGAAAGCAAAGAAAATATTTTTTTTACAATGAAAGAGGAAAAAAATGTGCTTTCTGTATTTTTTGTCTCACTTTCGTTTCGTTGTCACGCTTCATCGATTTTTTTCTGTTGACTAGACGCCAAGCATAAATAACGCTACATCAGTGAAATCGATTTCATTTCAGCAGTTTCAAATCTTGGTAAGTAGAGAACAATGAATGTTTCATACACTTCCTTAAAGACTCATATCATTACTGCTAAGAAACTATCTTGTCAATCTTACAGTAAAGCTTGCTTTTCTTGCGACAATATATTTACACATCTTATGAATAATAGTAGAGTATGTTTTCATGTACTGTTGACAAAATATTTCAACGAGGATAATTTTCTTTACTGAGAGGATCATGCATTAAGCAGAAAAATGAGATGCTCATTTTTTTTATTCATTACACAGAACCAAGGAAAATACGTATGGAGGAGTGTTATCTAAACTAGGAGAGGTGACCTATTCTCAACTTCAGAAGATTTTCATGCTTTGCCAAAGAAATTAAAGAATCTTATCTTTTTTTTCTACTCACAACTGCCAGGAAATTGCTGCATTTTGCATAAATATTCAGTTGAACTTTCAAAAGATTTTCAAATCAACTTTTTGAGTCATCAATCTTTTCTCTGGCTTGAAGATCTTAGGGCAGCACTAGTTTAATCCTTTGAGGACCGATTTTTTTTAATCGAAAAAATATTTTTCAACCTTTTTGTTCTATTTTAACTCAAAATAACTACATAAAAATCTTATGATAATCAAAGAAACGATTTTTTTCTTCTTTTAAACAAAATGACAATTTGTAAGTAAAGCACTTGATGTTGGATCGGAAATCTGCTTTCTTGATGCTACAATAAACACATCTTCTTGTTCCTTTCACAGACAAATGCATACATTGTCAAAACTAAGGACGGACCTTGGTAATATTTATTGGGATTTATTCTTAGAAGGATGTCTTCCACAACTTATTCGTTTATTGCCGGAACAGAGAGACTTTGCATTGAAACCAAAATAGTATGCTTAGCAAGTTCAAGAACAGAGTAAATTTGTCAATAAGAGCGGGAATGAGAATATTCTCGAGAAGCAAATGATACGAGCAGAAGAGAGAAATTATAACATCACTGTATCTTAGTAGCAGAGACACAGGATGTTTGAAAAGAATATAAACGAGAGAAGGAAAGAAAGATAAGAAAAGTATGAAATGACAAATGCAGTTATTTATGATCTTAGCGACTTTATATATTTAATAGTTTAATGTGAACTAAACAGTTTTTTCTTTGCTGAAAAACAGATGGTCTAGTTTTGAATCACCGATCCTCAAAGGATTAAAAGAATAATCTAAACAGATTTTGCTAAGCTTATCAATAACGAATATAGTTCCCTCCATTAGCAGGAAAATTATGGCCTGAGCCTCTGTTATCAAAAGGAGTTGATATTTATACGGACTTTCAGTGTTTTCTACGAAATCATTTAAAACGCCCATAAATTCAGTATCGAACATGACCCAACGTTTTGCCCATTCTCTTTTCAATGCTGAGACCAGTTTTTATATCCATCTTATGAGAAAAGGTTCCCAAGTGTGACTTTTCTTTTCGAATCTAATATTTACCATTTTTTAGAGCTTAGTGAGTATAATATGTGATATAAATGGTTAGTGTCCATACTGGATTTTTAAAGAATCATGAGGCACTATAAGGAATGTCTTATAGAAATTGAAAATAAATTGTTGTCAGTAATTTTCATACTCTACTTTAATATAGAAGGCTGAAATTTTTATCCCACATATAGCTAACCAAGTTCTTTTATTCCTGAAAGTTTCAAGTAAAAAGAAACTTGGTTAGCTAGATGTGAGATAAAAATTTCAGTTATCTATGTTAATGTAGAGTACGAAAATTACCGTCGACAATTTATTCTCAATTGCTATAAGACATTCCTTATAGTACTTCGTGATTCTTTAAAAGTCCAGTATAAGCACTAACCATTTATATCACATATTGTATTCACTAAGCTCTACAAAATGGTAAATATAAGATTCGAAAAGAAGGCTCACACTTGGATACCTTTCTTCGTTAAAGTGGATAGAAAACCAGTTTCTATTTATTCAGGTGACTTGAAATAAAAACTTGAGATAGATTTCTGATCGTTTTAAGTCGAATAGCACCAATAATTGCTAGTGGCGAGTGAGCCGTAGTGTGCTTCAACCCCATGGAGGTTCCAACAAGTACTTCGATCACGGGAGATTCATGTCTACATACCGTTCGTGCTATTTGATTTAGAAGAGTCGAAAAGCTAATCTGAATTTTTATTTTAAGTCGTTTACCCATTCTGTGATGGATACGGTAAAAAGCTTTAGCACTTGAAAAGGATTAGACAAACTATAAGGTACTTCGAATGATATGAATAATGACTATAAAATGCTGTTGTAAAGAGAGAAGTACTATAAAGTACTTTGATAAGTACGGAAAAGTAATAATCTGTACTATATAAAGTAGAAAATAGTAGGAGAAGTTACTTTATTTTACTTTATTAATATTAGAAGTACTTAATAGTGAAAAAATTCTACTTTTTTTTACATGGGATTTATTCTTTCTCAGAAAAGATTTCTCAAAATAAAAACACTTTTGTTCTATTTGTAAAATTTATTTTCGAAAACTAACGCAATCTATGAAAGTCTGTGAAATTTGCAATGTTCAGTATAAAATCTTCGAAACCAATTTATTCCCACTTATCCTGAAATAATTCCGCGTAGGAAAGGGAAAATATAGAGTGTAGTAAAAAATCTGCTTTTTGGGAGTGCTTTCCTTATACTCTTAGCCTAATTCAATCTAACCATGATCAAGCTCTCACTACTAGGCATCATCTTCAACCAATCGCACACGAATATTTCAACCAATAGAAACTGGTTCTTCTAAAAAACTACAAAACATTGAATTTGATTTGTAAAATGTACTTTCATGTTTCCATGATGTTATTGATAATTCTATTAGATAAAAAGTATCAAATTTTCACTATCTTGAAGAATGACAGTGACAAACTATTGGTTCCTCAATTAGTGATGATCCTTCCAAGAGAATATATTTTATTGTTTGATGATATAGTATTGCTTCTGCAGGTGGGCCTAAGGATAGGTGAATTTTTACCGATGTATCATCATTGTGTCCCAATTCTTGGGTTACTTTAGTGCCTGAAAACATCTAGTCATTTGTCTGTAGTTCCAGAAGGTGTATCAGAGGAAACAAAAACGAATTCTTCATTGATATAAACTATTTGTCTCCGCTAATTCGAATTCTTGTTGATTTTTCCATGAATATTAATAAGAAGCAGGTTTAGATTTTGGTAAAATCATGATAAAGAAGTCTTTGCAGCCCCTCTCCCCCTTACAGATAGCTCCCATTAGAGATGCTCCATCCGTGCACCATTAAAGACAACTTTTATTATATACGATTTCTTATTACAGATAGGCGTGGTATACTAAATAACTGTCAGATTTGTTGGCCTAAACGGAATTGTTCATTATACGTTTAGCAAATCATATATATTAGTCACATTTTATGAAAATTAACTATAATGAATAATGTAAATAATACTTCTAACAATGAAGAAAAAGAAACAAAACCTATTATTATTTGGCTTGTATTTAATTGCTCAGTATATTTATTATTGCGTGTTCAGTAATTTTTGCTCAGTAGTATGTTTAGTAAGCACGGTAAATAAGCTTGAAAGGTCCAATATTTATTAAATTTTAGCTCAGTATTTTATCAAGTTTTCTCAGTAGAAATAGTATAATCACAAGTAACAGGAATTTATTGAATAACTAATGCTTTTTTTGATTTTGCTGGTCTACCACGACGTCGTTTTTCACCAATTTTAACATCTTTCGCAGTTGGTGACGGTCTGCGATATTTTCATTTGATGGCCGTACCGATCACATGCTTACACGTGAAGTTTTTGAAGAGTGCTGGACAGCTGCATACACCCTCTGATCATTTTGATCTATCTTTTAGCAATGTAAGAGACCAAACATTGAATACTTTCTTTTTCTATTGATTGAATGAATACCGTTTCATTTTTTCCATGACACTAATATCGGAACCTGTGATTTTAGTAGCGTCTTCACTGGGTATGAAGTACTCAACGAAATCGTCATATTCGGTCGAAAGTAATGATTCGTTTGACTTTGCCCATTGATTCCCATTTGCCCATAAGTCCAATGTTATTGTTTGTTGATCAATATATTTCTTCAGAACTTTTTCGTACGGCTTTGACCATATTTTCAACAATTTCAAATGCTACTGTTTTAAATCTTGATAATGGTAGACGTTCCCGAAATGTATTTTCGTCCTTGATGACTTTATTTATTGCTTCCAAAGCATTATTGGTGCTTAGTGTGAAATGTTGGATACCTTCGTACCATCCATCATGCGATGTTAACCATTCACTTTTAAAATATTCAATGGGATTTAGCTCTTTTAATGGCCATTTTTTAATGAAGAAATTAGCACTTTTTTCAAATACTCTTTCATTTTGTGCCAGTTGTAATGCATCAATATCGCTTATCAAATCTTCTCGTGCCATTTGATCTATCATTGATTCAAGTTTTTTCACTACCTTTCTACACATGCGCCCAACACATAACCATTGGTTTTTCTCCAAAAACATTCAGAAGCGTGTTATGTATTGAATCAGCACCATCAGCAATTAAAACATCTGAATTTATTTTCTGCAACTATAATACATGGGGAAAAGCATGGCAAGAAGGAAAAACACACGAACTATTACTAGAAATTGAGCGTTTGAAAAATACCTTACAGCGAAGCAGTGTTTTTAATAGAAATTGGAAACAGAGTGCCACTCGGTACTTTGAATGTATAATAAAAGTGCGATTCGGTACTTTATTTTTCAAAACAAAGTACCACACAGTGCCAAAGGTGAGAAATGTATCAAGAAAAAAGTCAAAGTTATTAATAATCATATATTTTCGTCATAAACTAACTTTAGAAAAAAACCAGTAGAAAAGAATAAAAAACAGTGGCGGCGCGAAGAGATCAGAGCAGGAGGAGGTATCTCGCAGAATGGAAGAAAGCTCAAAAATTTTTCGCCGTCTTAGGCGGTGACAAAATATTTTTTTTCTAACGGATTGATTATTTATTTTTCTCAATTTTTATCCATCATTTTATATTTTTTTAATGATCATGCTATTGGCAACATTATTAGTGATGTTTGGAGTATTTTTTACCTAAAATGTTTTGACAAAGTGAAAAATAATGTGAATCGTTACTAAAAATTTTTATACTTTATAAGATAATATGACTGAACCTTACGCTAAATTCTCAAAAATTGAAGATACTTTTACATAAAGATGCCAAGATTTTCGCTTATGCCTCACCAAAAATTTTTGAATAGAGCCTTCTATTATTTCTTAACCTCTTTGATTGCCATTAATAGAGTGCTTAGGTAATCATAGAGATCTCGTGCGTTATTTGACGAATTCTCGAAATTTGAGAAGAATAGAAATGACCTTAATCTCAGCTTTACAACATTTTCCGCGAAAAAAACTGTAAAAGGGGATGTATTTACACAAAAATATGTGACAAACTCAAAGTTTCGGACGATTGATTAACTTAAAGAGTCGTCCATTGGGCACAATACATCACTGCTTTCCAAAGGCCTTTCAGTAGAGGTAAATCTAGCTTATTATTTTTTGGCGAATGTGGAAGAGATTAAACTAGAGCAGAGCTTCTTTAAAATTGGGGAAAAGTTCTATTTCGAAATGTAATTGAATTTCTTCGAAGCATCATATCAAAAAGTCAAATAAAATTGAAGCTGTTCTACACAGATGCATAGCTTATCAAGAATATATCAGTCTACATATGGTAAGGTACACTGATTAGATTTTCTACGTTCTTTATCGATAAAATTCTCGACTAAACCTTAACTGCGTATTTCGATTCAATAAAATGTCGTTTTAAAGTTTTCTATCAGTAAGATTATAATTATAATTCTTCGTATTTACTGATTTATTATCGAAATTTTGGCTGAGCGACGGAAAAAAAATTTTCTTTTTTGTTGCAAAAGAAAGAGAATTCAAGTTATTTTTCTGAAAAAACTGAGAAAGTGAGGATTAATGTATCCCAACTCAAGAAAACTTGCAGTCTAAATCTCTGAAAAATCAGATAAAGCTGTAATCCTAATTTCCAACAGGAGAAGAAAGTTGTTCTTTTCACCCTACCCGATCGCAGAGCCTTAGAACTCTCGAGTGAAGCTCATTTTTTCACAAGATCGGAGAAAATCTGAGACCACTGTTTCTTAAAATTCAGGAAAATTAAAGATTACTTTCTTCCAAATTATAGGAAATATAAGGTCACTTTTCAAAGCTGAAGAAAACTTGTGGTTATCTTTTCCAAAAATGGAAAATAATTTGAGACTATATTTTTCCAAAGCTCGAAGGAATCTGAGTCTGCTTTCTCCTAAAAATTAAAGAAACTCTGAAATCATTTTCGCTCAAATTGGAGACGATTTCAGATCATTTCTCTCAAAATTCGAAGGAAACTGAGATATCCTTCTCATCAAACTGACAAAATCCTGCGACATTTTCTTGAATAATGAGAGAAAATTTCAGATGATCTCTCTCAAAATGGGAGAAAAATTCCAGGAAACTTTTCCAAAGCAGGAGGGAGTATTTACCCTACCCTGCCCCATCCCCGGTCGCGCCGCTACTGAGATCAACAAACTAGATGACAAAAATAATAAACAAGAAATAAATGCAATGAGAAAAAAATGAATTAAGAAACTTGTTCAACACAAATAAACGAACTTATAGTTCTAAATGTATAATAGAAATTTAAAATAACAACAAAAAAGAATACTAATACATTCGCTTAATCTTTAATAAAATAATGGAAAGATCAACAAAGTAGATGGCCCAAACGATAAAAAAAGAAATAAATATAGTAAGAAGAAAATGAATTCAATAACTCTCTCAGTAAAGAACAATATTCTAACTATGAAAAAGCTACGACCATCTTTATAATTAGTTGAACAGAATAAATCTAAAACGAAAAAGAACTATATTAGTTCCATCTACAAGTAAAAATAAACGAAAAGAAGGAAAAAAATGATTTATGAACAGTGGCGTAATGTAATAAGCAAAGTGCTTTTTTGCTTAACAAAGTGCCGTTCTGGTACCTTGTTTTTTTTAGTATAGTGCCAAACAAAGTACTTTTTCAAATTTTCACGTACCATTGGCACTTTACCTAAGCAGCTGGCACCTGCTATTAAAAACACTGCAGCGAAGGAAAGAAAAAAAAGATATGTGTGTCAATGACTCACATGACATATTCACTTACTGATACAATTGACAGGAATTTACCAAATAAGGAAATATTTAATTGAGCAAAATGAATTAAATACTGAACACATAATCATTTAACTGAGCAAACGTTATAGTTACTGAACATTAACTTTTTTACCAATAGTTTCAATCATGTACTGAGAATTTGCATAAAATACTGAGGAAAAAATTTGTTCCCGTATTATTTCATTACTAACTGATACGGTTATGAAAGTTTTGTTGACGCGTCAATAGCATCTTGTAAAATTAAATAGTGAACATGTGTATTGATGGTACGAATGAAAGTGACAAAAAATAAAAGAAAATATATGTATTAAATACGAGAACAAAAACAAAACCGATCAAGAAGCGTATTGGTTGAATAATGACAATAATCAAGAGTTATTATAAAGATATGAACAGATTAATATAGATTCTTAAATTTAATAAAAAAGCAATTTTTTCAGTTAAGTCAATAATTGAAAAAATAAATATACGATAAATTAAGAAAAGGAAAATAAAGAACGGTTGGATAGCGACAAGTAAATGAAAAATAGGATGCCAGTAAAAGCAATTAGAGGTAAAACTTTTGTTCAAAATTCGAATATAAGTGGGAGAGACTATTTCTCTGATAATCGATTGTTTTGAACGCAACTATCATCTATTAGATACTATTCATTTTATATATATTATAGTGTCATAATTAAGTTGAAGAAGATATGTGAGCTCCACATTTTAGACCTAAAGGAGCTGTGCTGACAAGCTTTTACGCTACTGAAAAATAAATGATGCATACGTATGTACCACTATTCTCAAATAAGGAATCGATACGAATTGAATGCTCACCCTTAGGAGAAATTCATGAAGTCCATTGAGCAAAACAGGATTCTTCTTTTCTTGTTAATCAGATATTTAGATACACACACGAATTTTGGACAGAGCTCTCTGTGGCAATATTGTTGTGGAATTCATTCGAGATGTTTCACAATCGAACTGGTATCTATTTGATTTTATCATGTTTATTTCTGATTGCACTGATATTCTCACTCTCGCATTCTCAGAAGTCATTATTTGTTCAATGTTTTAAAATTCGAAGTATTGCCTGTTCTATTCTAGATCGATTTTCTTATTCTATCAAACTAACATGGCTGAGGCTACAGCGGTAGACTTCCAATGCTGCGTCGAACGAATTACCGATGTTAATAAAGAGCCACTGGAAATGTTGATACCAATCAGCGGTTATGCTAGAGAACCATCAGTTTCCCTGGAAGACGCTGTTCTTTCATTAGTTCGACTATTACCAGAGATACAAAGTTACGTTTATGTGGCCAAAGAGAGATGTAAAAAACCCAGTGATGGACTTACCTCAGATGAATCAGCTGCAATTATGATCTACACAATGCAATGGGAACCGTCAAAAGAATGCCTTTATATGGCTTTAAATGATATGTTAAGGCAACCAAAAAGAGAACTTAAGCCATGGTTACTTTATTTAAAATTATTATTCTCTGGTCTTGAGCGTCTACCATCCGCGCGTGGTCGGACACTACTGCGCGGTATTAAATTGGATTTAAGTCAGCAATACAAGGAAAAGAAGAGTATTGTATGGTGGGGATTTTCTTCATGTACCTTGTCAATCCAGGTGTTACAATCAGAACAGTTCTTAGGCAAGGAAGGCACTCGAACAATGTTTATGATCGAGTGCGAATCGGGCAAAGATATCCGCAATCACTCTTACTATGCAACTGAAGATGAAGTATTAATCTTGGCTGCTACTCAATTTGAAGTTGTTGGGTGTTTGGATCAAGGTAATGGTCTTCACATTATTCAACTTAAGGAAATCAAGCCACCTCATCCATTGCGTCAAACAATACATCCAATCTTGGCTTCAACTGCAGTAACTTAATCTTTTCTATGTCTTAGTAATAAAATATCGACATTATTTTTGTAGCAACACGCCGACTATTCTTCTTCTATTCAACCAATATCAAACACAGGTATGAACTTGGAACAGTCTATCAAAGATAAGCGTCTGTAACATGTTCTACATTGTAACGATATAGGAAACTATAATTTTTCTCATAGATATAACCAAAATAGAACACAACGAATTTTCAACAGCTATGGCCCAGATGAATATCGACTCAATACCAAAATATACTCATGGTAAGTTAATAGTTAACTCTTTCATGAATTAGATGCATGTGAGAAGTTTATGACTATAGATCATTGTAGTCATACCTGTATTATGTAAAAATTCATATAGTGATTTTGAATGGTTTTCGTTAATAAATTGTTGCACATGATACAAAGTATTCATATTTGAAAGCCAGTATGTACTGTAAAACATCAGATCAAGGGATTCTACTACTGCTAACCAGGCTAAAATCTTTAGCAATCGCCATTCAATGAGCAGGGAACATTTAGAAGGATTCAGTCCTTATTGTTGGAAGCGTTCATCTAGTTGAAATGTTTTTTTTTCTGACTATTGCATTTTTCTCTATTCAAGAAGCTACTCAACCTAAGCTAAAATTAACATCAACTAGCACCGTACCAAAACCAATCGAAACACTGGCTTACAGTGATGAGTGCTTTATTCTGAGGGTGAAATTGATCTGTAATGCATATTAGATATAGACTAAGTACGATCGTAGATCATTTTTTTTCTTTTTTCGAAATGAACAATAGTTGTAAGTGTATCTTTGTCTAAATAAGATCGGTCATGTCTTCACAAGATATAATAACGAAACCAATAACTTGACTGATATTATCTTACATTTTTCCAAGAGAAAATTCGGATACTTTTTATTTAGGAAAACAAGAATTTGCTCCAGGCGATACTTACGAAGGACTGCTTGAACAGTATTCAATTCTTATGGTATCTTACGACATCAACCTCTTGTCATACTCTCTTTAAGGATAAGAAAGTATTTGAAAAGAACTATTGTAAATACTATTCATTCATTGGGTAATTTTGAGAGTAGTGAACATTTGTTATATTTTTCCTACATCGAACCGGATAAGCGAATACGGTAGTAAGGGTCGTCCTTGTATCAAATGTGGCAAGTGTCGCGATTGGTATCGAAACATTCATTGGTTAAGTAAACTAGACAAAATAGACTATGCCACAGTTATTACTTCAATATGCACAAATAAGTGAACGATAAATACTATGAGTGCAATTCGTCCATGATACAAACTTCGATGATATATGTCAAATCTAACTCTTATTCTCCACATACATAACATAGATGGATAATATCTAAGGGCGATTCAAAAAGTAGTTCGTATTGTTTTTCCTTCGCATCTTTTCTGAACGCATGAATTTGTTATCTGTGCTCCAAGACAAAGAAGATTTTTGAACAAAACATTTGGGATTGGATCCATTTGAATTGTTCAACGCTAATCTAATCATGAATATCACTAATTGACTGGAAAGCTTTATTTCACACTCACTCAAGTGAATGAACAAGCTAATACTGCGAAAAACTGGAACGGCGATGATTGTAGTTATTCATTTTCCACGCAAGTTATGATTAAAGATTGAACTTGCATACTTTCTTCATCCTAGTAGGATCAGGATAGTTGAACGAACTGATGTGAACATATTTATCAGAGTATCCCTAAATCATCAATAGAGAACATTTATTGAAGCTACTGTAGTCTGATTGCAATATAGCTGAATAGAATATGCGTTGGAGAAATGAAGAGTATCTATATACCGTGTCATCGTTCATTTTTACAGACAACTGTGAACTATCCTACTGACTTGATTGTGTTAACAGAACACTACATTGGCGATTAGCAGTGTTTGATGAACTTGTGATCTTGTTTCGCTTTGTCGTATTGATTGATTTCGATGATGGGGAACCATGTAAATGGATACAATTATTATAACAAACATTTCAAGAAGCGCAATGATCCTATATCGAGAATGTACCAAATGATACACATATGTATCTTTATTTCTTTTTATTGTACTTAACAAGATATTTGAATATGTTCTTGATGATCATTATTCATTTTCTATTTGAGACGCAATCATGTTCATGGATTCTAGGTTTTCCTTTGAACTCCATAAATTAACGAACATAGCTTTGGTTTTATCTATTCAATAATTACATTATCATAATGGAAGAAATTCATTCATAATCATGTCACGAAAGGAAGCAAAAATATTTGACCACAATTCTGCCACCTGCCATTTCCAAAATCCTCTGGCATGTGATTGTATAACAGGTTATGATGTTGAAAGGATTGCTTCGAATTGAGCAAAAGACGTGAACAGAATTTCGATGAGGAAAAATCCGTTGGCATGTGATGTTATATAAGGTGACGAACTGGAAAGCATTCCTTTGAGGATCACCAAAAAAGGTGAAGAGAACTTTCATGAGGATAAATCATTTAGCATATGATGTTGTATAAGCTGCTCAAGTTGAAAACATTCCTGTGAAGTGAGTAAAAGGAATGAGGAGAACTGTTTTATTCAGAAATCCCTTGCCATGTAATATTCTATGAAGTGAGAATGTTGAAAAGATTGCTTCGAAGTGAACAAAAGAGGTGGGTAGAATTTTGATGAGGAGACATCCTTTCGCATGCGATGTTGTATCAGGTGAGTAAGTTGAAAGCATTATTTCGAGGGTGAGTGAAAAAGATGAATAGAACAATCGTAGTGAGGAATCATTTGGCATCTGACGTCGTATAAGATGAGTAAGATGAAAGTATTGTTTCCAAGTGAGCAAAACAGATGACGAGAACTATCATGGTGAGCAATCCTTTGCCATGTGATGTTGTATGAGGTTCGGCACTCGAAAGCATTGTTTCGAAGTCAACAAAAGTGGTAAATATAACAATTGTAGTGAGAAATCATTTGCATTTGATGTTGTATAACTTGCGAAGGTTAAAAGGATTGCTTCTACGTGAGCGGAAGCGGTGGACGGAACAGTCGTGGTGCGAAATCCTTTGACGCGTAATGTTGTATGAGATAAGGAAGTCGAAAACATTGCTTCAAAGTGACCAAAATAGGTGAGTAGAACTTTGATGAGGAAAAACCCTTAGGTATATGATGTCGTATGAGGTGAGAACGTTGACAGCATTGCTTCGGAGTGAACAAAAGAGGTGAACAGAACTATCGTAGTGAGAAATCCTTTCATATGTGATGTTGTATGGGTTGAGCAAGTTGAAAGCATTGCTTCGAAATGAGCAAAAGAGGTGAATATAGTTGTTTTATTGAGAAATCCTTTAATATGTGATGTTGTATGAGGTGAGAAAGTTGAAAATATTGCTTTGAAGTGAGCAACAGAGGTGAAAAGAACTATCGTTGTGAGAAATCGTTTAGCATGTGGTGTGGTTTGAGGTGAAGTTGAAAGCATTCTTCGAAGTGAGCAAAAGACGTGAAAGGAACTTTGATAAGGAGAAATCCTTTGACGTGTGGTGTTGTATTAGATGAGTAAGTTAAAAGCTTTATTTCAAGGGTACGCAAAAAAGATGAAGAGAACAATCGTAGTCAGATATCGTTTCGCATGTGATGCTGCATGAAGTGAGGAAAGTGAAAGCATTCCTTTGAAGTAAGCAAAAGGAGCGAAGAGAACAATGCTAATGAGAAATCTTTTGCCATGTACTGTTGTACGAGGTGACGAAGCTGAAAGCATTGCTTCGAAATGAGCAACAGAGGCGAAGAGAACAATGGTAGTGAGAAATCTTTTGGCATGTGACGTTGTATGACGTAAGAAAGTGGAAAGCATTACTTTGAGGATAAGCAAAAAAGATGAAGAGAACACTCGTAGTCAGATATCCTTTCACATGTGATGTTGCATGAGATGAGGAAGGTGAAAGCATTGTTTCGAGGATAAGCAGCAAAGGTGAAGAGAATGATCGTAGTGAGACATCCTTTCCTATGTGATGTTGTATTAGGGGAGAAAGTCAAAAGCATTGTTTCGAGAATGAGCAAGAAACGTGAAGAGAACAGTCTTAGTAAGAAATCCTTTGGCATGTGATGTTGTATGAATTGAGCAAGTTGAAAGGATTGCTTCGAAGTGAGAAAAAGAGATGAAGAGAGCAATGGTAGTGAGAAATCTTTTGATATGTGATTTTGTATGTGATGAATAGGTTGGAAGCTTTGCTTCGAGGATGAGCGAAAGAAAGGAAGAAAATTGTATTAGTAAGAAATCCTTTGACATGTAATGTTGTATGACGTAAAGAAGTTGCAAGCATTGGTTCGAAGGAAGCGAAAGAGGTGAAGAAAATGATAGTAGTGAGAAATCCTTAGGCATGTGCTGTTGTATGAGATGAAGAAGCTGAAAGCATTACTTCGAAGTGAGCAAAAGAGATGAAGAGGACAATGCTATTAAGAAATCCTTTGATATGTGATGTTGTATGGGTTGAGCTAGTTGAAAGCTTTGCTTCGAAGTGAGCAAAAGAGATGAAATGAATTGTTTTATTGAGAAGTCCTTTGATATGTGAGGTTGTATGAGGTGAGAAAGTTGAAAGCATCGCTTCGAGGCGAGCAAAAGAGGTGAAGAGAACTTTGATGAGGAGGAATCCTTTGACATGTGATGTTGTATGGGGTGAGGAAGTTGAAAGCATTGCTTCCAAGTGAGCAAAACAGATGGAGAGAACAATCTTAGTTATATATCGTTTTGTATGTGATGTTGCATAAGGTGAGGAAGGTGAAAGCAGTGCTTCGGAGTGTGCAAAAAAGGTGAGTAGAACTTTGATGAGGAGAAATCCTTTGGTGTGCGATGTTGTATGAGGTGAAATTGGAAGTATTGCTTCGAAATGAGCAAAAGAGATGAATAGAATTGTTTTATTGAGGAATCTTTTGTTATGTAATGTTGTATGAGGTGAGCAAGTTGAAAGCTTTGGTTCAAAGTGAGGAAAAGTGATGAAGAGAAGTATATTGTTGAAAAAACCTTTGATATGTGTTGTTGTATGACATGAATAAGTTGAAAGCTTTGGTTCGAAGCCAGCAAAAGGGATGAAGAAAACTTTGATGAGTAGAAAGGCTTTAGTGTGTGATGTTGTATGAAGTGAGAAAGTTGAAAGCATTGTTTTGAAGTGAGGGGAAGAGGTGAAGAGAAGTGTATTATTGAGAAATCGCTTAGTATGTGATATTGTATGAGGTAGGAATGTTGAAAGCATTGGGTGTCAGTTAGCAAAAGATGTGAAAACAATATTGATGACGAGAAATCCTGTCGCATGTGATGTTGTATGAGGTGAGGAAGTTGAAAGCATTGCTTCAAAGTGAGTAAAACCAGTGAACAGAATGGTGTATGCCTTTGTATGGACAACTGGGTGCAAGTTGAGCATTGGTGGAAACTCAAGTGGTCGACTAAAGAGTGACTATTTGTATGATTCTTTTTCTAATAAAGATTGTAAATGAAAAAATGATTGGCTTGGGTTTGCGTCGGAGTTGAAAGTAGGAGTAAGTTTGGATGATTGCGGAGAGCATGAGGAGGAAACAAACTACGGGCAGGAGGTTGGTGAGATGATGCCCTACAAGGAGTGTCGAGATGGCAGAACCACTGAAAAGTTTTTTTTTGAATTTCGTGGAAAAAGAAATGCCGTAGAGAACAAAGTTTTGGTATGACATTTGTTTCGACATGATTTCTGTTTTCAAATATATTGTAGGAAATCTTTCCACAAGAAAAACATTGGATTAATATTTTGATTATTTAGACAAAGCGTTTTCCGCTTTCGAATATAGGTGCATAGAAATAGAGTAAAATTGTAATAATGGAACGGCGCTTTTAATACATTCTGTATGACATGTGTGCTAACGTCATGTGCGTAAGAATTTTTCATTTATACAGTATAGTTGGGAAGAACTGGAAGTGTGGAACTAGTTCGATTTAATCGTGTATTGAAAATTCGTTATAGAACTGTTTTAGATATCGGAACCGTTCGTATTGGTTGATATCTTGTGTTGAAAGCACAAGAGACTGTCAAAAGATCGCCTGTTTTCTTTTATCCTTTAGCAAAAGGTAAATTTTTTAGGAGAATTCATCACCAAGGCAGAGCAGCCAGAAAACAGTCATGGCAAAAAAAAAATGTGAATCAATCGTAGAACAAATGCTGTTCCTTCAGCGAAGCAACTTCAAATGCATTAAACACAGACATATTTCCCAGGAATTAAACAGTTATACCAACTATGATTCACGTTACTAAAAGTCACAAGAAGCACAACTCATTAATAAAAATTTCCCATAGAGGAGCAACTCCTATTCTTACGTACCTCTAAAAACGAAAATACCTGGTATTGCAGAGAAATGAACGCTATAACATAAACCCCCCCCCAAAATAAAAAGGCATGGCCTTCTATTACGTTCCAGTGAATCAGCCTTTCTGGGGTGGCGTTCTATTGAGGGTGACCTTCTATTATGGGTTCCCCGGAAAAATCCTTCTATAGCCATACTTATGTTTTTGACATTTCTTTCTACTAATTTTATTCATTTCAAGGACTAAATGTGGTGTATTCGTTGATTTTACTGAGAATGGAAGAAATTACATTCATTCACTCATTCATTCATTCATTCACACTAGTCTATTCTTTTATTCTGTCACTGTTGCACGTTATCTATTGGAGAGAATCATATATTTGTTCATTGTGTGATGCAATAGAACGAGAGAAAAGAAATATATGAACTTTTCGTCCAAAAATAATGCACATCAAGGAGAAAATGAAAAAGTGACTAACGTCAATGAGTGATTGAATAAAATTGACTGGTATGGCGTTCTATTATGTCGAGCGAATCGGCCGTCCGGGGGTGGCGTTCTATTCCGGGTGGCCTTCTATTATAGGGTGGCGTTTTATTTTGGGGGGGGGGAGGGTTTAGTGGCACTGACGAAAAACACAAGGCTCGAACCAAAATCACACTATGCCTCCAAAAATAAACGATATAGACCTCATGATTCCACCATCCTATATTCCAAAACAAAATCGGCTCACTTGTCTTTCAAAATCACTTATCATAAGCCTAAAAATAGTTCATACAGACTGCCATTCTACTTTCGCTAATTCAAAACGTCGTCCATCAGCAATGTCAGATTTCCTACACATCCGAGATATTTTTCTTCAGCTATGAAATTTTCTTAAAACGAACTAACTAATGAAAATCTGACACTGACCAAAACCTAAAGCTATCAAATTAATTAAAATACACACTTACGAAAGAAACAAATAAACAGTTAATGATAGATCGATTATACAAGAGATATCCACGAATCGCCAATACGTTATCAAGCCGTACCAAAATGAAAAATATAAACGCTATTCACCTTAAGAGCTTACAGAAAATGCGTTTCCCACAATTAAGAATTTTTAATCACTTCCTCCCATCCTACCAACCAGAGCAATAAAACAGATTCAGGATACATATACAACCTCAAGACAAATCATGAAACATTAATCATTCATCCTCTCTTAGGCAACAAGCTATTCTACTGCAATAAACAAGATAGAAGTAAAAAAGCAAATACAAAACAAAACCCTATTTATAAGCCATCGATTGCGCAGCACCTCCTTTCTACACTTCGAAGCGATCTGTTCAATTTGCTCATCTCTTTCAACATCACAGGTGAAAGGATTTCTCACTACAGCAGTTCTGTACAAATGTCTGGTCATTTCGATGTATAGTTTTCAATTTGATGATGTTGGTCTAGTAGCGATCAGGATCACAAGTTGTTATGAGTTGACGCTTATTGTTTGGTTGGTGTTATATTAATAGTAACAAGGATTTCAGATGATTGATTTTTTATAATAGTCATAAATGGAACTAGAAAACATTTCTGGTTTTCTTTGAATTTGAAATTGGAAGTCTTTTGCTGTAAGTTAGTGTATTAAGTAACATGTTTCATATAGAAGTTCGTAATAGTCAGAGAACAAATTTAAACTATTTATATTTATTAATAAATTTTGACTATTTTTGCTGACATATTACGTGGGAACCGTTATGTTTAGATATAGTTTTGAACAATGATTAGAGATTGAGCATTAGATATTTAGTTTGAAAATTGATTTTGAATAGCATGGTTGTAGAATAAAATTATTGAAGTAGTTGGCACTTCGAAAATTGATCAAAAGACAAGAATCTCACGTTTTTGTTTATGTAACGTGTGATAAAAAAGATTTTTGACAACATGTTGATTCACTTTTGACTAGCTGGAAAGTACTTCTAGCGAATCAAAAGTTATACGTTAGAGTCAGAATTTCGTCCTTTTTTTGAATAAAGGCTTAAAAATTTGGCCACAATTTTGGTTCCAAAGTGGTAAATTAATCTTTCAGAACCTCGAAAAAATTAATTTGGGTGGAGTCTCTGTGCCAAAGTTTTTGATGAACATGTTTGTTCATTTTGGTTCACTTGACACCATTTCAGACGAGTCAACACCTATAGATTGTGACTAGAATTTTGTGTTCTTTTTGAATGTCGGCTGAGAAGTCTGATGTGTTTTTTGTTTAGCAGTGGTAAAGATCATCCTCAATACGTCTGAAAAGTTATTTTGTATAGCGAATCTACAGATTTCTGCTTAATCAGTAAGTGCCTTTGGGAACGTATTAAAAAGCGCTGGAGTTGTTTGACTTATAGAACGGACAGTTCCGTAAATAATGCGGTGTTCAACTGAGTTGTAGCTTTGCCAAAACCTAAACTATAAGTATTTTATCAAAGATTCTATCCAACGAAAACGATTTTTGTCCGAAAAGTCGATTTTTCAAAAATAAGGATTTTAAAAAAACAAAAATTAAGATACCTTCTCGAAAGATAAACAAGAACCTCAACCAGTACATTTTCTACGGTAACTTCTAATCGAGACGATGATATATAAATAAAAATTCCAACTTTTCGATTCAAATCACAATAGTGAAAATAAGACAATATATCGAAAAATTTTCTGTTCAAACTAATTTTTTGGAGGTTTCCAAGATTAACTACAAAATTCTGATTCTAATGTATAACTTTTGATTTATTAGAAATATTTTCTAGCTGGTCAAAAGTAAATCAACATGTTGTCCAAAAAACTTTTTTATCATTTGTCTTGTGTTATGATTTACTATTTGATAATCTTGGTAGTTATCACGGAATGGAGTCACTTATAAGACAGTGGAAAAAAAGATTCTGTAGATACAAATGTTGGCGTGTTCTTTAGTGTTCCCTAGACTGAAAAGATAGGGTCTAGAAAACAAAATTCACCTGTGTCTATCTGTCTGTCTGTTCGTCTGTCGGTAACGCGGTCAGAATGACCATGAAGATATGGTACAAATGACCATTCGAAGCTATAGTTCGAATATAGTTCAAATAAATATAGAGAAGACTATTATAATCATCTGATCACTATGATTTAAATTAATCGATCATTATTGATTAAAAATGATGATCATTGTTTAATTATTTATTTTAATTTGATTGTTGTTCAACGTTGCATCACCAATTAGGTGCTTTATCAATAAATTAGAATTTTATAAGTAAATATGAACATAAAATTATAATAAATAAAAATCATATTCTTTGAATAATGTGATCAAATTTTTTCCGAATAGAAACGGCGCTTAAATAATATAATTATCAAAATTCGCTTTGTTGTTTACAATATCATTGTAGTTCGCGATAAAATATAAAAATGTTATAAATAGAAGAATAACAGCCAAACGGTTATATACATAACAGTTCGAGGGCTGGACGACATCCCCAAAAGTCGTGAAATTGTTCCATTTTTAGCAGAAATGCTTTACCCCGACAAAGTCAAGAAGAAATGCTTCATTAAAACAATTGCAGAAATTATTGGTATTGTCTTTCACCCAAACGAGAATTTCAAGCAGAATCCCATACTGGCTAGGAGCAGTCATAAAATTTCTAGTAGAACTCGAACATCCATATCTGTCTTGACAAGCAGAAATCCAAAAGACATAGTGAGATATTCATCATTTTACTTTTTCACACTAAGAGGGCTTTCAAGCAGAGATGAATTTTTATCAGCAGAAACGAAAACAATTTCAGTAGAAATGGAAGAACCATTTCTCCTCTCACAAGCAGAAGTGCAAAAGACATAGTGAGATATTCATCATTTTACTTTTTCATCCTAGGGGAAGTCTGTAGTAGAAATCGATTTTTATTAGCAGAAAGGAAAACAATTTCAGTGGAAATGGAAGAACCATTTCTCCCCTCACAAGCAGAAGTCCAAAAGACATAGTGAGATATTCATCATTTTACTTTTTCACACTAAGGGAGCTTTCAAGCAGAAATGAATTTTTAACAGCAGAAACGAAAACAATTCTAGGAGAAATATAACAAGCATTTCTTCTCTGATAAGTAGAAGTGCAAATGACATAGTTTCCTATTGAACCATTTCATCTTAAAAAGAAGAATTTTTGTCCTGCAATTTCAGTACAAGACCAATATCAAATCATAAATTTTATATATGTATATTTTTCTGTTTTTATTCTTCGGTTTTCTGATTGAAGTATTTCGTCTTAAGAGAAAAACCATTTCACCCTGAAAAAAAACCATTTCACCGTGAAAAAAAAAACCATTTCTCCTTGAATTTCAGTATATGTATAGTGTGAAATGATAGAATATATGTGTATTTTCCTATTTCCGTTCTTTGGTTTTCTGATTGAACCGTTTCGCCTTAAAAGAAAAACCATTTCTCTTGAAATTTCAGTATATCTGCAATTTTAAGTAATATGTTATATATATATTTTTTTCTGTTCTTCTGTTTTCCTTTAATGTGTCCACATATTTATATATTTTCCATTTCTACTGTATCTATACAATTTTATGAGGGTGAACCATTTGTGCTGAAAATGGAACAATTTCTCGATTCATTGGTCCAAGTGTCCACTATTGAGCAGTTCATGACACCGGATGTAAAGGGTTTTCGTATTTGAGTAGTATTTTTCTCACGATTGGGCATCGATGTTGGTACGCATGCAAAAACTGCTTATAGAGAAACAATTTAAACGTAAACAAAGAGTCATATGAAATTATTTAAAAGATATGATTTCTGTTTATCATAATTTTATATCCAACCTCACTTGTAAAATTCTAATTAATTGACAAAGCACCTAGTTTTTGATACAATATTGAATAATAAGTTGGTCAAAATGAATAATTAAATAATAATCATCATTTTTAACCAGTACTAGTGGACTAATTTAAATCATAATAGCGTGGTGATCTTTATGATCTTCTCCACAACTGTTGCAACTATAGTTACCAGATTAACACTATAATTAAGTTATTATGTCACACGCAACCACACATATTGAATTTCCGTTCACATCTATGAGCAATTATATAGACGTTCCTATTGTGTCAGTCTGGGGCCAAGTGAATCGACAGTCGATGAGCGTTACTTGTTGTTTAATGCAATATATTAAGCAATTTAAAATTGAAATATAAAGCACAACCATTGTAATTTCTTACTTTTTGTGATCTAATACAACCGGCACATATTTTAATGAAACAAATCCTATCAAAAATTTATTACTATGACATTGGTTGATGTATGATCGAATAGCATAGAAAATAGAACCTTCTTTTCTCTGCTAAAGTAAATAGTAAGAACTTTTCTTAAAGCTTACTATATAGCTAAACTGACACCGTAATTCGAACTTTTGATATACTCTAGATATTTTCTGCAATAAGTAATAAGTAACTCGAAAATACGAAAAAAAAAAATCATTTTTGACTTCGTTTCACTTTCTAAGAACAAGCAAGTCTATTTCGCACAAATCTATTTTGCACCGCGCATGAAAAAGCTGGAATAACTACATAATGTTGGAAGCCTCCAAAAACTCAATACAAAGTTCTAATCATATTTTTATATACAAGACTACAGAAAAGTGAAAAAAAAATCCAGTGTTACACGTAGAACTATATCTCATTCCATTGTTACACATTTATAAGTTCCCTATCTATTTATATAAAGAAGAATGTCGGTGTGTCTGTCTGTTCCTTCTGCATTCGGTCCCTGTACCAGCTAGCGTCACCAAACTTTCCATGATGCATCCCCAGACCTGAAGGAAGGTCATTGTGGGGTCACCCACTGAGTGTATGATGTAGATGTGTGGGTGAGGGTGAAGTCTCACCCTCAGATAGTAGTGTTTTAGCTAACACTACGAAACTTTCCGCGGTGCGTTGGTGAGTCCAGCGGTAGCTTCATAGAGTGCTGTTACCATTAATAGGAGTAGGATGCGGATGTTTGAATGAAATTTCACCCAAGTCATATGGCAATGAAATGTGTATGGATTTTTCAGAAAATTAGCGAATTTGTTATGATTCTAAGATTAATCATGTCGTATAGATGGTTCTTTTGTTTGAATGTGAAAATCGAAGGTTTTTGATCGGTTATAAGAGAAAAAAATGTACACAAGTGTTTCCTTGATTCACAACTATGATGTATCCATTCGTTTTCTATGGCTCCCAAAAACAACGTATTTGTTGTTTTTCTTGACTCATAACGATGACGTATCTATATATTTAAAAAAAGAACGTTTGTCTGTCGCTATGCATTCAGTCCGTGTGATAGCTAGTATCACAAAAGTTTCCACACTAGTTCGTTAGCTTCTGTAGAAAGTCAACTTGAGGTTGCAATCACCAAACGGGATGCGTGGAAGGAGCTGGGTGGAATTTCATAGCGATCAATACAGATCGAGATTCTGGTGAATCTGTTCGCTTTGTATTTGGTCATCGTAAGAGACTGATTTTATTCACTCGCTAAGCAAATGACGCAGTTCAATGGAATTTTGAGAGTGATCGTGTTCAAAGTGGATGCGAGTGAGGATGTCAGCTTGAGCCCAATGAGAAGAGTCCCACTAAAGCTGCCTGGTGCACAGCGAAAAAAGCTCTGGGAACGATACCCCACGCGCGGCGGAAAAAGCTCTGTAGCAGAGGTTCCAGATACGGTGAAAAAAGTCCTATGAAAGAGGTATCACACACGACAAGAAGAGCCCTATGGAGAATACCAAACGCATAGCAGGAGCAATCTTGTTAAAGATGCCTGACGCATACCGGTAAAAGTCCTATTCTAGACGTTTCAGGCGTGACGGAAAAATCTCTGTTGCAGCTGGCTCAGCCACAGTGGGGAACAGTCCTGTAAAAGACGGGTTATGTACTGAAAGATGCAAAACTTTAATCATATTCTCTTTTTATTGGATACCTCCTCTAGTTATATATAAATATCTCGTTTAACACTCAGCTAACATATTCTTATCTATACGGCAACCATTAATACTGTACAAACCTTTAATTTTCAAGTCTTTACCATACGCCACGCACAATCATTAGTTTCAAACACTGTAATGTCGCACTTCTTTCTCCTATCATCGATGAGTTCGAAATAAACTGATTTATAAGTTAATATAAATAAATCGATTCATTTACATCATGCTTTTTT
>JAJEKB010020679.1:0-14155 GCA_022393335.1 Macrotrachela quadricornifera
GATATTTTGCTTGTATTACATGACCTTGACTTAAGATAAACAACTGGTTAAAATCATATGATTTTTATCAATAATAATAAGAAAAATATTCTTAAACAGTAGAAGAGTTAATTTGAACTGTTCGTTTTGTTACTCCACCTCCTATCGTGATGAGCAACTCTTGTTTTATCAAGTGAGCGCATCTTTTATTCGTCACTGTGGTCATTCGCACACGACGATGATAAACATCCGTCCTCATATTTCACGCTCAGTTCAATTACATGTGTGATGAATATAGATGATGTTTCTAATTACTCTCTCACTGTGTGTTTCATCTCACGCACGAACGATTTATCAACAATAGTGTGATTTTTTAGTTAAATCAAGACTCTTATTTGTTATAATAAATCATGATTAAATATAAGTCAAGATTCTTAATCAATAAAATTATTAGAATAATTTTTGAGATATATTGTATAATCAAACAATCAGAATGTTAAAAAGATATAAGGTGCCGGAAATGCAAAATTGCAGTGAATTTTTTTTCTCGTTCATATATATATGGTTGGATAGAGCTTGAAAAACTGATCACGAATATATACTTTTTATTTCGATTCGACCATTTTTTGGCTAAAAAAATCCTAAAAAACTAGTATGACTCATAAAATGCTATTTTTACCATGAATTATTTTTTTCTATAGAAATTGTCAAATTTCATTTTCAGTTATTTTGTGAACTTATTGAAAGTACTATATTCGGAATCAGCATGAAAAACTAAGTACAAAAATGTTATTTGATTAGATGTAGAGCTAATAAGGCTAAAAAAATCCTATCAAATATAAATAGGCCCAACAGGGTAAAAGTATGTATCAGTGACCATTCTTGTAAACCTATCTAGTTTTTTGTAACAAGAGATAAAGACAACTCACTTATCTTGTTAGACTCGTCAGACCATGGGCTACAAAAGTTATTATTTTGTTTTTTTAGATATTCTTTTATTGTTGAGAAAATCGAACTTTTTCCTCATTTAATGACAAAACAAGCTAAAAGTATGAAAAATGTGTTCGTATTTCGCTGCTGTTATTATCACCGTTCAGCGAAAACGCGAAATAGATACCATATTCGGAATCAGCATCAAAAACTACATAGAACTATATATGTTTTACGAATTTTTTTTTTCGATGGAAAATCGACCCTAGGGGACCACAGGCAAAAATTTACAAAAACAGACCTGAGGGGGACTACAGGTGAATTTTCCATCGAAAAAAAAAAATTCGTAAAACATATATAGTTCTATGTAGTTTTTGATGCTGATTCCGAATATGGTATCTATTTCGCGTTTTCGCTGAACGGTGATAATAACAGCAGCGAAATACGAACACATTTTTCATACTTTTAGCTTGTTTTGTCATTAAATGAGGAAAAAGTTCGATTTTCTCAACAATAAAAGAATATCTAAAAAAACAAAATAATAACTTTTGTAGCCCATGGTCTGACGAGTCTAACAAGATAAGTGAGTTGTCTTTATCTCTTGTTACAAAAAACTAGATAGGTTTACAAGAATGGTCACTGATACATACTTTTACCCTGTTGGGCCTATTTATATTTGATAGGATTTTTTTAGCCTTATTAGCTCTACATCTAATCAAATAACATTTTTGTACTTAGTTTTTCATGCTGATTCCGAATATAGTACTTTCAATAAGTTCACAAAATAACTGAAAATGAAATTTGACAATTTCTATAGAAAAAAATAATTCATGGTAAAAATAGCATTTTATGAGTCATACTAGTTTTTTAGGATTTTTTTAGCCAAAAAATGGTCGAATCGAAATAAAAAGTATATATTCGTGATCAGTTTTTCAAGCTCTATCCAACCATATATATATGAACGAGAAAAAAAATTCACTGCAATTTTGCATTTCCGGCACCTTACAAATATAATAACAAAACAGAAATATAAATCTACGAACGATTTTTATCAGAAATGATAAATGTTGAAGGAAGATATCATTAAAAGGTGATTATTAATAATTATAGAAGAGAAAATATAATTTAAATGAATATCATATCGAACATTTTTTTTTCTTTAGGATTATAATTTTTACTCGTACATATGTGAAACTATTGGTGCGAAACGACCTTATTACTTATTTTATTAATAATGTTAAGAAATCATTTTTCAAATAACGATTCTTCTATTCATTACAATAGATACTCATATAAAATAATTATTTCCATCGTCTGTTAACTGATTTCTTTTTAAATTTTCTGATGGAAAACAATACGATATTTTTTTTAACTATGACTTTTCGTTTCATAAATAAAAAAAAAATAGATGGTATATAAAACTTGGTATTTGGAGATAATTGAAAACTTTGATTTAATTTCTAGATTTCCGATTTGTTTCGAAAATCATCAATATGATTGAGAATAACCTTTTTTCTTATATTTTTCTTTATTAACATTAGGATGTATTTTTTTTCTATTGGTGCGTCAATCATATTATTTGATTGGTGTCTCGAAGGAAGAGAAAAAAAAAAAGATGAGACATATATGTATCTCTTACTTTGTACTATTGATGATTGACTAAATTAGATACTAAAGCTATAAGTTTAATTCGAAAATATGTTATGTCCATCCAATAAATTTGCTATACAACTTAATAAATATTATGTTGAAAAAGTAATACCACGAAAAAATTCAATTTATAAAGCTGTAAGAGAAGTATCAAAAATTGTTACAGAAGTATTACGTGAAGTTGAAGCACAAGAACCAAGATTTATTTCATCACTTAATGAAATTAATGGCCGTTTTGAAGGTTTTACTGCTGTATCACAAACTGAATTTGAAGTAAATATTACCTTTTTCTTTTCTTTTTCATCAAATTTTAAATAGAATTATAAGAGATATAGTTTATTTTTTAAAGAAATACCGAGATTTTTAATAAAATCTTACAAAAAAAAGGACAAAAGGTCTTGAAGTCATCGTAGCCAACATGGTATTTCATAAAAGACCATCAGATAATACATTGAACTTAAGTTTAACGAAATTTCTTTTTTTTTTCTTATCTTAAGATTGTTCTCTATTTAAATCAAATGGGTGTATTTAATTTTGTTGATGATGGTACAATTCCTGGTTGTGCTGTACTCAAATTATCTGATGGTCGTAAACGTTCAATGTCACTTTGGGTAGAATTTATTACAGCAAGTGGTTATTTATCCGCACGTAAAATTCGTTCACGTTTTCAAGCTCTTGTTGCTCAAGCATGTGAAAAATCTACATGTCGAGATTATGTACAAATATTAACTGATACATCTGAAGTACGTCTTCGTATACATGATAAATATATTGTACATATTGTACCAGCATTTCGTTGTGCGGGTCTATGGCCACGTTCAGCATCACATTGGCCATTATCTCCAACACAATTTTCAATTTGGCCAAATCCAAATCAAATAAATGATGTTAAAAATGAAGGTTTTAATATATTATCAAAAGAATCAATTTATATGAAAGATAAACAAGCAAGTTCAGAAGGTGATGCATGGGTTATGTCATTTACTGAAGCTGAAGATCGTCTTTTACAAAATGGTACAAGACGTAAATGCCTTTCAATATTAAAAACATTACGTGATCATAATTTTGATTCAATCTCAATCACAAATTATGTTTTAAAATCTTTGATTTTATATGAATGTGAAAAACATCCAAATGAACATGAGTGGTGTGATGATGTAACATTAGGTGATCGTCTTAATGGTATATTATTACAATTAATATCGTGTTTACAATGTCGAAAATGTCCACATTATTTTTTACCAAATGTAGATTTATTTAAAGGTAAATCTATTCAATCATTGGATAATGCTGCTAAACAATGTTGGCATGTAACACGTGAAATGCTTATTAGTAGTAATTGTCTTGATAGATTATAAAGATCAACTAGTTTCTTGTTTTTTTTTTCTTATTATTACAATCAATGAAAATAAACATTGTTTTAGTAAAAAGAAAGATGAAAAATATTATATATATTATTTTAATCACACAGTTTGTTCTGTTTTATCTATTGAATATCTTTATATCAAATGAATCTTGTTGAACTAAATATAACGATGTTATATATTTGATCAAGAGAAAAAGAAGAAAATTGATCTTGACTATATGTCATATTGAATTAGTATATCATTTATCAAATGATATACATTAGACGATACATTTTCTTTTTCTTTTCCTCTTAATAAAATAATAAGAATCAATTGCTAATAATTTGATTTACTTACCATTAAAATCTCATATTAATAAAATTAATTTTCAGATTTTTCTCAATCAAAAAAAAAAAGAAAATGTATTCTTGAAGAAAAAAAAAGAAAAAAAAAAGAACAAAGAAGCAACATAAAACTCGCATAGAGAAACAAAAAAAAAAATGCAGCTAGATACAACTATATATATAAATATATATAAGATCAACTTAACCAATTGATATCGTAACATTAATAGCTAAATTACCATTTTCACTAAATAGTAATGCTGTTGCTCCATCAAATACAAGACAATCACTAAGAAGTATAGCTTGTTGAATACCTTCATGAATAGATTTCGGTGTACTTTCCCATGTTAATCGTCGTTTACTACCATTTAATTCTAAACGATAAACAAATTTTTCTGCTTGTTGTCGACTACCAATTAATTGTACAATAGCAAAAAATTGTTGTTCTTGTTTTTCTAATACAAGCATAAAATGATGTCCAAAACACGATTGCATCATAACCTAAATAGACAAAAGAAGAATATTTTCTTCAAATGTATATTTCTTTTTTAATTATATTACCCAATCAACAGCTCCAGGTAAAGTAATATCTGTAGCTAAAAATACAATATCTTCACCTTGTAATGTTGTTATTGATTTATGTGCAAGCCATAGATGTTGCATTACATTTTCAAGACTACCTTGCCACTTACATGATGCACCTGGACACGGACACATATACTTAAAAATAAATGAATAAATAGTAAATAATAGTTAAGTTTTTTTTTTTGTTACCGGACGATAATCACAACAATCTTCATGTTCTAATTTATGTTTATGCATTAGATTTAATAGACAACCATTTGTTTGATATTTACAAGGAAATAATATTGTATCAGCTACTTTTTCCATACCCAAATTACGAATATTGCCTGAAAATATATATTAAAATTAGAAAAATATTAATAAACATAATAATTATTATTATATTTTGAAATCTTTCAAATTCTATTTAATATTAAAGATTATAATACCTAACGGTCCACGACACGTTGGACAAGATGACAGTTTTTGTCGACATTGTGAACAAACAATATGTCCGGATTGACATTGAAGTATAGGTGGTAAAGCATAATCGAAACAAACAGGACATTCAAATAAATTAACTAAATCTTGATGTTGATTAGAACTATTCGATGTTGATACTAATGAATTATTATTACTATTTCCTGTTGTCATATTACATGATGCTGCTGTAGCTGATGATAAACTTCCAGCAGGTAGTAAATTTGTATTTGAATTATTTGTTGTTGTTGTTGCTGCCATTGTTTGACAATTTGATGATGTTGATAAATTTATTGAACATGTTGTTGTATTGGTATTTGATGAATTTGTATTTGGGGCAATAGCTGCACCAAGACGATCATGGACAGTAAATGTTGTTGAATTCCCATTACCGTTACTCTTCATCATCATTGACATATAGATATATATATATTTTGTACAATACAAAAGAAAACAAATATAACAAAACTATACAGAAAAGAACTAATGGCGTTAAGGAGAGAAGAAAAAGACTTTTGTTAGGGATTATATTTTACAATTGACAGGATATTTTTTTCACTGTTTTTTGAGGAGTTTATATAACAAAACAAAAAAAAAACACAACTATCGGTAAATAACAAATTCCAATCGATGTCGAGACCTTTCGGTTACCATTAATAGCAACATTAAATATATATCATTATATCTCGTCATAATATTGTTTATTAGATTGTTTACATAATAGATCTTTTATATTTTCGTATGACACTGATTTGTTTTGAACGAACTCTCAAAATACAAGGACAGAATAAATAAAATAAACAATTAAAATAACATGAGTAGTCTGACATATCTAACCAATCAATTATTTTATTTATGTATATATATGTTTATATAGTGACATCTATATTGACCAAGAAGAAATTCTATTCGAAGTATTTTTTTTATTACATAAAATAAAATAGAAATTTATGACAATAATGTTTTTATTTGATAACAGGCAACCATTCTCGTGATCTTCGTATGATATCAACTACTTAATCATCAACTTTTAGTCATCTAATATAATAAAGATAGTCATTTTTTTGAATACGAATATATTTAGTGACTCATATTTGATAATTTCACCAGCATTTTTATGTATTATCAACTAAAAAATGATTATAGTTTAAATATTTGTGATAAAATCAATAAAAGTTTTTGTTAAAGTATAAGTTAACATTTTTCTCAAAAACTAGATCAAATGAGTCATACATAGATCAGTCTTCATAAATTACAATTTCAACTTTATAAAAAATTTTTTCGATTCATTTACACATATATTTATAATAAGAGTAGTTAGTTATTCCTATTGTTAGAAATAACTAATTTATTATATATAAACACAGTCTCGAGCTGATGATGAAAACAATAAAATAAAAAAAGTTTTTTAATTTTTTGTAACTTTTATTGATTGACTAGTTTCTATAGAATTTCAACCACACTTCTCCAGAGCTTTACAAAAATACAAAAAACTATATTTACAAAAGATAGTATCCTAGGGTCGAAAGGACCTAATCAGAATAAGGTTAATCCTAGATGACAGAATAAGCCTCTCTATTTAACATCATTAAACTTAAGAAACAGTAATGTCAGTAATATTGTATTTGATCACTACCTTGGTTGTTGCTGTTGTTGATGAAACCAAATCTTGTTTTGTTACGCACCATTTTTCAAATGTATTGTAGAAGATCTGTAAAAGAATTTTTATATGATAGGACTCGTATCTGATAGAATATGAAGTGTTTTTGTAAAAACAAGACGATTAATTTGTACAAGAACTATTATTTATTCTTTAATTGAAGATACTATTTAAAAAATGAATATTTTGCAATTGGACTTGCATATTCTTGTTTATGTCGTAGTTTGTTTTACTTGTCCTAATGGATATCTATCAACTGTTACTTCTGGACATGTTACATTTAGTCCTTTCCACGCTTGACTTTCTTGTTCAAGATACTCAAGAATTGCATACGCTTGTCCAAAAAAGTTTGATTAGGACTGGAAATAGTAATGTAATGTGACAAACGCTTGTCGATAATATTGGAAAAGAATATGTAGTACATGAAAAAGAAATTGAACGAGGTCTTTTAAAATGTGTAAATGAACTGTATCCGAAGCTCGATTATTTAAATTTATTGAAATATAGTTTAAAATACGCAAGACATATTTTTCTCTAACCTAGATTACTTTAAAGTTATTTAGTATTTTTAAAATTTATAAAATTTTGATTAAATTTAAAATAAAATGAAATATTGTATAATTTATTTCTCGACTTAACAAAAGTTCTGTAAATATTAGTTAATCGTTCATAATCTCTGACGTAAATATTCGGTCGAGGGATAAATTGCATTCATTGTAAGATGTGCATGCTATTCTTCTCTTTACATTCTACTACATTCAAGTGATAAACAACGTGACCTGAAACGAATTCTTTTCTCTCTGTCTCTGTATAAACGTACTTGTCTAGATTTTATTTATATAAGAAAGAATCATCTTAACACACTGACTTTTTTTATGTTTATATTGATTGTTTTATAATATCGCAAAATCAATCTAGTATTTTCATAAAAATATCCAGTGCAACAGCAAGCTATTCAAATTTCAACTATTTATTACAATGTACATTTGAAAGGTATCGATATGACCCGAATACACATGCATGTATTGTCATTGATAGTTTTAATATTAACCTTCAAGAAGGAAGTTTAACTGGAGGCATTAACATACATTTAACTGCAACCGCACATAGTGAAAAACCATTTCTGTTGAACGTGAAGATCAAAGATAATTATGGCATTCGTCTCCATGCTACACAATGGTTATCACTTACGAGAATAGGCACAGTTGATTTCGATAATTCACAACAGCTGAAGACAATATACGTTGAAGTTGTTCCAAATAATTAAAACATGATGGTAATAATATTGAACAAAACTAAAATAAAAAGAAATATAAAATCGAAAAGACATTAACTCAGTGAAAAAAAGTGAAAAAATCACAATCAATAATCGGATTGTTGTGCATCAAAATTGTAATACCCAGGTCTATCGATACGGTCCGCCATACGGCCGTAATAATGGGCACAGTAATACGGGCTGTCACTCCATTAAAATATATCGGTATACGGGCGTACTGTCACAATATTCCGTCCTGTATTAATCGGAACGTTAACACAGGACCGTATGCTGTGACAGTACGGCCGTATACGGATATATTTTTATGGAGTGACGGCCCGTATTACTGTGCTCATTATCACGGCCTATAACGGACCGTATCGATAGACCTGGGCTCTGAAGAGAAGTGCGTCATTTCCTCGAAAACTGTCATGAATAAAAAATACTATTCATATTAAGTTATCATTGAATTTTGTATAAAGTTTTGAAGTCTGCCTTGTGCACGACACTAGATTCCCAACAGAAAACCTTTAGTGTAACTTTGATCATTGGAAAAAAGTTAAAAAAATGCTAGAAAATTTTCTGATAGTCTTCTTTCTTCAAATATTTCGATACATTCGATTAATCTTCATTGAAAAATATGAGTGATTCTAGTATTTATTGTATCTCTTGATCGTCGAAAATGGCTCTGTTTATTTATCAGTCTTTAGTTGACTAAATTGATCGAAATTTATATAGTAGTATCTATTACTCGTGTTCTACCTACGCTGTTAAAATTCGTTTTCAAATATTATCGTTTACGAATCAAAGTCGCTTATTCCTCTTTTACATGTAGTTTTTTTGTGATGATTCCTCACATATTTTGTTTCTTTCTTCTTTTTTTTTATCTAGAAATGCCCAAAAATAAATAGTGTTTCAGATTTCTAGATATCTAATATTTTCTTTTTATTTCAATTCAGTGGCGGATCCAGAAAATCAATGAGGGGGTGGCGGTCATAATCAAAAAGTGATTTTTGAAGTCTATTTGAGACAATACAACTCCTTTTTCTCGTTTCTGCTACAAAAAAAAGTAAAAAAAATCTCGTGAGGGGGTGGCGGTCGCCGGATCGCCTACTGCTGGATCCGCTACTGTTTCAATTATCTTCATTTCAAAGAAAATTGAACTGTTATCATTGGTTCCAAAAAATATCAGAAAAAAATTTCATGTTCACTTGCATCTACTGTGAATCCGATAAACATTTTTGATTACATTATTTTACATAAAAAGATTCACCAACTTGAGCTTCATCGATTGCTACAAACTTTTTTATTAAAAATGTCAAATAGGAAGCACATCTTATATAAGTGCCAAGAGTTTAGCTTACTTCTAACGAAAGAAATTTGAAAAGTACAATGAAGAGTCATCTTCTATTTTGATCTCCGAACAAGGCAATAGAAAAAACTGATTGTTTGTAAAAATCCATTTTCTCTAATACTTCAAAGTGTTCTCTATCTGCTGCTAATATTTTCAAGGGCAACTGTTTAATTTTTTTCTGTTATTTTTTCAACAAAAAAAAATCAGTATAATAGACACAAGGGTCTCTCATATATACACACTTTACTTGTTACATTAATATTTATTTTTTTTTTTCTAATACATTAATGGACAAAATGTTGATTAAGTAGTAATTATAGACACAGTATGTTGTGAAATACTTTAATAATAAGAAGTTCTAAAATGTCAATAAGAAAAAATTCTTTGAAACTTATTTAAGGACATATTTCAATTTTGTATGATTATTTTATTATCGATCTTATTTAAAAGAAAAATTTAAATTATAATTATTTTTATTTTTATTTATTAATTAATCAATTTTTTATAATTACATTTCAAGAACAAAAATATTTTTTTATACAAAACATATTTATTTTAAATAATTTAATAAAAGTTTCAATTTTTTTTTTCTACATTTTATTTCATTACCAAGCTGATACAGCTATTATAAAAAGAAAAGAAAAAAATATTCTTAATTTTGTAATTAATGTAATAGGCTGATAATGAAGAGAAAGAGTAGTTCTACATATTGTGCATTATTTCAAATTTTAATTCTGTGTGAACAAAAAACAAAAGATATAAAAAAAAAGGAATTTATGATGATGTTGTAAGTCGTCGTTTTGTACGTTTTGGTTTTGATAAACAAGTTTCATCGGAATATGTTGCTGCTCGTACTTCGTTTAACCAACGAGTAATATAATCATATTTATTTTCATCAACGTATTGCATTTGTTGTTCAGATTTTAAATTTATTAGTCTATCAGATATATTGTTATTTGAGTCTTTTGGATGTGGTAAAACAGGAGCTGTACTTGCACGAATAGTTAATGTTTTTGTATCATTTGATGTTGGTTTTAATGGTTTTGATGATAAACATAATCTTGTTGTACGAGAATATTCACTTGATGGTTTTTTTGGAGGAGATTTTTGTGGTTCTTTTCGGTGATTTAAAAGTGGATTATTTAAAATTGGATTTATTCGTTGTTGATTATTATCTTGTTTATGATCATCACTAACAGCACTAAATGATGGATCGTTTGTTGAAGATTTTGATTGATTTGATAATGATTGAGTATCGACAGTATGTGAAGATACATGTGCTGAAGAATGACTTGTTCTTGGACGAGATACTGGAACAAATAAAGATGTTTGACGAATATTAGTAGGAAATTGTATAAATGTTGCACTGTTATCTGTTGCTACTTGTATAAGATGTCTTCGTCTATTAATTGGTGATAATGATGAAGATGATGATGATGAAGACGAAACGAAAACAACTGATGATGATTTCGCTGTAGGTAAGTCATTGTCAATAGCCATTAAAATGAAATCAACCGAAATGATTAATCAATATTTATATGTTTTGTTAAAGTCACTTGTAGCCCGAAGGATAGAAAAAATAGAAGTAACGAATAGTGCGAAATGAATTGATTTATTCTAAAATATTTTTACATATAAAAAAAAAACATTGTATACTTGCATTATTTTTTTTTTTGGTTTTGTATGCGTGTTGACAATAACAACAAACACCTTCATCTCCTATATTTTCTCTTCTTTTTTTTTTTACATTCTTTTAGACATCAAATTTTACACACTCTTGTCAGTTATTTTTATTTCAATGTCAATATTATGGTTATGACATATTCAAGAAAAAAAAATGAAGAAGACGAGAAACAAAGATTTCTCTCTTTTCTTCTTTTTTTTTGTGTTCTTCTATGTTTTCTTTTGTGCAATAGATTTTTTTGCACATATTTCTGCTTCACTAATACTAATCAACAATACTTTCGTTTTTTATTCTTTTTATTATTTGACACGCGATTTTAAATAACTCAATATCTATATATAAAATATAATGAAAAAGATTGCATGAGAATGTCTTCCGATCAATCAATCTGTAAATAAGTTTTCGATAGATTTTCTTTTTAAGTATTATTGTTAGATGATAGAAACAAAAAGAAAGTTCTTTTTTTTTCTTTCTTAATGGAAATTTTCGTTTGTTTCATTATTGTTGTCAATATTAATTAATAATTTATTTTTTAAATCTAAATTATTCATTATCGAATAATAAGTTGACTTTTTTTTTTTGATACATTCATGAGTATTTTTGTTCTTTGTCTGCATTCAGCAAACAGATTTATTTTTATTTAAGTGCGTTTGATTTTTTTTTTATTACATCATTCTTTAATCTTGAAATTGAAGTGTATGAATTATAAATGTCTATATATAATTTCGAATTGATTTATTCAAAGTTAAAAAAAGAAAGAAAAATTGTGTTCAAGCATCTTTAACAGCAGGAATAACTTGAAAGCACAGTTGAAAATAACGAAGCAGTTTTTAATCTACCTTGTCGGCAACAAAAATACATAACAGATGTTGTTATCAACAAGCTTTTTTTTTTTTACTTCATTAACTGTTACACAATAGCAATAAACCCGTATAGATTTAAAAAGAAAACCTTGAAGTGTTTCGTTTTATGATATTAAGAATTCTTTTTCTAGAAATTTCAAATAGAATTTAAAATTATATTAAGAATATTACATAATTGCTATAGTCAAGTATCTAATAATCGTTTGGCGATTGTTATTATTGCGTTAGCAAAACTATTAATGTCAATATCGAATAGAAAATATGGAAAAAATAATTTTGAATATTAAATAATGATTGATGTCAAGTGAGAAATTGATTCACAATAGATATTATTGGGAACGAAATAACTAATTCACGCTTGTTTTTTTTTATATAAACACAAGCATTATAAGTCCTTATTTTACATACCTAATACATGACGTTGCTATATTCACAGATATAATTCATCAAATATAAGAAAAGATTTCATTTTATTACTTGTGATAAAGACGTAAAAAAAATGTCTTTGACTTGATCTTCATCAATAAAATTTATAAATGTGAAAAGAAATATCCACAAGTCAAAAAGTGAAAATGGTATCATCTATCAATCAAACATATAGAATGATATAAAAAAACAACAATACACGAAACAAGAATGACGTTATACTAGTAAAAAAAGTCAGTTGAAAGAGTACACATAGTTTGTAAGACTAACTGTTATACTTCGGTTTATTTAGTATATGATGAAGAAAAAAAAAACAACTGATAATATTCTTATATATAATGGAAGAAGAGAATAACGTTTTCCAAAATTTTATTTTCTTGATTAGTTGACGTAACTAATTCTGTTAATATTATGAAATTAAAAGAATAAACTCTTATGTTATTCATGCAATATTTTGAATCATGATCAATGAGAATTGTAAAATAAAAATGATATAATAAAATATAACAATACAGCAAATATTATTCTATTATTGTTAAAAATAAAGAATATGACCAACAACAAAATAATACATTTAAAAAAGCAAACTTTCTTTGTTTGTTCTACATTATTCTGTATGTTAAAATTTATACAATTCATCAAAATTTAAAAGCTTTTATATTTCAATTTGTCACTATAGAATTACAATTGTAAAAATAAAAAAACACATTTAAGTTCAAATTTTATATTTCAATTTCAACCTAAATTTTTCATTAAAAATCAAAGTTATTAATCGATCTATCAAAATATATGATCGTTAAAATTATCAATATTTTCTAGCTATCCATCTAATTTTATTTCAAATAAAAAAATCAAATTTCTAAAGAAACTAAAGAATGAAAATATATAAATCATGAATCAATTCAACATTAACTTCTTTTCCATTAATAATATGATCATTATAGAAAATTCAAATTATATTGAATATTTAATTAAAGTGACTACAGAAATGATACTTTTCTTATCATATTATCTGAAAGAAAAACATGATATATCAATTTTTAATGAGACAACGTCTGATTGATTTTAATAATTATTAGTTTTTATTTTTACAAAATTTATTAATTATTTGCACTTATATCTTTTATTGCATTTCAAGAATCGAACATTTTTGATATAGCCTGAGGATTTTATTAAAAGTATTCTTTTCTTACTGATTGAGCTTATACTAAGTACGATAAAAAGGTCATACGTTTTCTTCTTCTTTTTCTTCTTCTCTAAAAAACAATTTCGATTTCAGCCATCTTTCAAGTTCATTTTAGCACACTAACGTCATTAGGGTAAACTAAAGAGAATAGAAAAGAAATGGGCGGATGCAAAAGAGAAAAGAGTAAAGAACGAACATTCTCGCTTTGTCGCGCTCTTCGGTCACGTCTCTTTCATATACCTGTTTTAGTTAAATGAAAAAAAGTGAATAAAAAAGAAAAAAACGTCTGCAATCGATCATTAAAATACAAGACAAAAAAAATGTCTTTTAGGAAATACAAATGACAACGAGATAATTATTCAATGTCAAAAACGTATGATACCATACACATACAATATAATAATTCTTCAAACTTTATCGCATGTTTGTGGCTT
>JAJEKB010020682.1:17619-160643 GCA_022393335.1 Macrotrachela quadricornifera
TACGAAATCTTTATAAAGGTTTCATAGAAACCCAGAAAATTTTGTAAGGATTTCGTATAATGCTGCGAAACTCTTAAGAACACTTATCAAGCAGCCGGAAACTCTTTAAAAGTTTCATTAATGTGAAGCTACCACGACAAGAAGCTACCGTGACGGATTTAGGTGAGCTCGAAATTCCTTCTGTTAGGTTTTGCAGAGGTGGAACTTGTGTGAGGGTACTCTGCAGACATTCGCGACTACCATCACGCAGATCCCGCCGCTGGAAACTCGAACAGAAGGAATTCCGAGCTCACCTAAATCCGTCGTGGTAGCTTCACATTAGTAAAAGTTTCGTAGTATTGTACGAAACTAAGAAAAGGTTTCGAATTCGTTTCAAATTTCGAAAACGTTTTTTAGCATAAAAAGTGTTTCGTATGTTATCGCTTTTTTTATCAATGTAGGCAAATGAGTATGCCTTGCAAAGTTTGTTTGCATTTGCTTCTGCGATGTCGAACTACATAAAGAACAAACCATCAAAGAAAATTTCTTTTGTCAACATTAGATATTGACTGTACAGTGCCCAGTTAGGACCAAAAAATTCTAAATACCACCAACAAGTAAGACCGAAAAAGTTCTAGATAGCATCTCCAGGACAGACCCGAACATCTACAGATTCGGACCCCAAATAGGTCTCACAAGCTTCTAGATAGTATTGCCGGGTAGGGCACAAAAACTTCTACGTACCATACCTAGGTAGGAGCTTAAAAGGTCTAGGAATCACTCCCAGGTAGCGCTCAAACAGTTCAAGGCAGCATCCCTTTTTGAAGTCCTGAAAATTTAAACGAGCTAGCTGAAATATTTTATCAAACCAAGGGAAAATAAAATAATTTCTATATCCAGAAATCAATGGAAATCATTAGAAATCACCAGAAATCATGGAAATCACAGAAATCACTGGAAATCACAGAAATCACTGGAAATCATGGAAATCACAGAAATCACTGGAAATCACAGAAATCACTGGAAATCATGGAAATCACTAGAAATCACAGAAAAAATTAGAAATCAAGAAATCAGAAATCAGTTTGTTCCCCCTTGGTTAATTCATAATCAAAGAGAATATACAATTCTTTTCTATAAAAAAGGATTTCTTCAAAGTGAATGCCAGTACACCGTATTTCGCATTCATCAGGCTTCGCCTGAATGCCATCTAGTTTAAGTATTATATTCTCTCAAATCTTCTTTCAATGACTGAAATGTAACACTTTTTTCTAGGTTTTTGTGGCCATTTTCACTTCTATTTACAGTTTGGAACATATAACACCACAAGTTCAAGCATTAATTCAAGCTCAAGTTGCTGCTTATAGTGTACAACAAGTCATTGACGAAGTAATTTAACTTTCCTATTCTACATAGACGTGTAATATTTCTCAATTTTTTTTACATAAATTGACAAAGAAACATATCCAGATGTTAATCCATTTTTCAGTTGAAGTTTCGCGCATCTTGTAGATCTTAATAAGCTATGTCTATAGTAAAAAAGTTCGGGTTTTGGTCTTGATCCTGGTGGAATATTTAGATCTTAGTGATTTTTTTCCATAGCATTCTATTTTTGCAGGAAAGCTATAGTTTTGAATTTTAATCTGAAACTATTCAGATAAAGATCTCAGCTAGACTAGCTTGCAGAAAAAATTTCAGAAGTTTTGAACAAAGTCTTTCTGAGATACCAAGATTTGGAAAAATCTATAGTACATATCCTGTCTATGAAGAAGATCTATACTTTGATACTTTTATATCTTAGAGAGACTTTGTCCAAAACTATTGAAATTTATTCTGCAAATTACTCTAGCTGAGACCTATGTGTGGACAAAGTTTTAAATCAAAATTCAAAAATATAGCTTTGTTGCAAAAGTGAGATGATATAGAAAGAAATCACTAAGATCTCAATATCTTGCCAGGATCAAGTCAGACACTCGAATTTTTTTCATCATAGACAAAGCTCATTAAGATCCACAAGATGTGCGAAATCTCGACTGAATGATCGATAATAGATTAATTACTTAACTGAGTATTGTCACGCGTTTAGTTTTGCGTGTATGTAAATATTGTATTAGTTTCTTGTTTTTTTCTCAATTGTTTTATAGCCATCAAAAATTAATAATGATTCCGAGATAGGTTTTAAAAACGATGATCTTATTGGTAATATTCATTTTTCAAATGTTAATTTTTCTTATCCTTCACGACGAGATATTCCAATACTTAAAAATCTTTCATTCGATATCAAAAGTGGACAAACAGTTGCTCTTGTTGGTTCATCTGGTTCAGGAAAATCAACATGTGTACAATTATTACAACGATTCTATGATCCAGATTCAGGTTCAATATTTATTGATGGAAAACAAATGAATGAATATAATTTGAAATGGTTACGACAACACATTGGTGTTGTTAGTCAAGAGCCTATTTTATTTCATGCAACTATTCGTGAAAATATTCTACTCGGATGTGATACAGCTACTGAAGAAGACATAATTGAAGCAGCTAAAATGGCTAATGCTCATAATTTTATCATGAATCTACCTGATGTAAGTATGACACTTATTTTGTTTTATATCGAACTAATAGTATTTTGTAAAGAAATATAAAACCCAAGTTGGTGAACGTGGAGCTCACCTATCAGGTGGACAAAAACAAAGAATTGGTTAGTGCGAATATAACTTGTATATGTGTATGATTTTGTTCATCTTCTTATTAAATATTTTAGCTATTGCTCGAGCACTTATTCGAAATCCAAAAATTTTACTTCTTGATGAAGGTACCCACCCTCAGAATACAAGACCACCTCATATTAGTAGGCCATAACCTTCTGAAAATTTTTTCTGGTCTTTGAAATATTTGTGGTGATAGACGTCTGATTAGGGTCCTGCGTGATTGATAATTTTGTTCAAGATCACGATCACTATCACAAACTTTATTTCAATCAAAATGAGAATCACGATTCTGATTATTACATTGTATGCGGTGACATGATAAGAACTGTTGACTGCCAGTCGACTCTTCTTTGTTGCCTACTCCATTAAGTACAATCAAATAGATTAAAAAACCACGCTAACAATTCCTTCTTTTTGTTTATTTTTACTCGTAAAATGCCTTGAATGTATAAGAATTTTTGTCTTTTGTTCATTTTTACAAGTAATTTTGATTTCGCTCTAAGGAAGAGGAATTTAGTTAGATAGTGAAAATGATGAGCAAATTATTTGAGTACATAATTTTCTCACCTATTCTCTATCAATTTTATGTTTTTATACAATAGTAGATAGTCAGCTTAACTATATTAACGGGTGTATCATAATGAATGAGTCTCTCGGTATTTTGCATCTTTCTCCCCTATTTTCCGGCATATAAGAAAAACTTTTTTATCAAAAGATTCTTTGTCAAATTCTCTACGAAACCACATACTTTTAAAAAGAAAATCTACTTTACAAATATTTGAAAAAAGAAGAAAAATAAAAACATATAAACTGCTCTACTTTCAAACTAGTTAAGAATATTGAATGACCATACTTTGCATGTAATTTTTACCACTTCACCATATTAAAAATACGAACTATACGAAAAAATTCAGCGTGAAAAGCTGTACAATTTACATAAGACCGATTATTTAATAATTGCATTTTTTGTTTTTAAAATAGACATAACATTGAGCAATCAGATTTTGATCGTATGGAAATGAAATATTTTTTAGTGCACAACAAATTTGTTTTTCCTTATTTCATGTTGTTATTGTCTAGTATGCTTTATTAAAAAGAAATAGAATACACCACAAGATGCAGCGTGAAAAACTCTACAATTTGTCAAGCAAAATGACAAGAAAATAAGATGAGAAAAATATAAATTCATTGTAAACCTAAAAAAAACTTCATTGTCATAGGGTCAAATCTGATCACTCAAAGTTATCTCCATTTTAAAAATAAAAAATGCAATTGTTAAATAATTGGTGTTATGTAAATTGTACAGCTTTTCACGCTGTATCTTTTCATACGTTTTGTTTTTTTAGTGCCATGAAGTGGGTAATGAAAATCTGTAATACAAAATATAGCCATCCATTGTGCTTAACCAGTTTGAAAGCAGAGCAGTTTGTATTTTTCTTCTTTTTTCAAATATTTGTAAAGTAGATTTTTTTTTTAAAAAGTATGTGGTTTCGTAGAGAATTTGACAAAGAATCTTTTAATAAAAAAAGTTTTTCTTATATGTCGGAAAATATGGGAGAAAGATGCAAAATACTGAGAGACTCATTCATTATGATACACCCGTTATTTGCCATTTTAATTAAAAGTAGCATATAAATTATTGGTTATTTTCTGATGTGAATATGAAGCGTTAAATTTCTGCATACATAGTTGAAATTTTGAATGTATATATTATGATCGTGGATCATGAAATAGACTTTACAATCTAGGTATGCATCAGTCTTATAAAATCTATGTCAAAGATGAATGATTTTTGATATCTAGAATCCTCAGTCCTTACCAGTTCTTCAAGTCCTTTATAGTAAATTCTGATTAGACTGACCAACACTATAGTCAAACTTTACAGAACTAGACGATAAGAAACAAGAACTAGTGAGAACTGGTAAAACAACTGAAAAAATCTAAGTTTCGACCACTCCTTAGCGAGTCTTTCTTTCTTATCGTCTAGTTCTGTAAAGTTCGACTGTGGCGTTGGTTAGCCTAACCAAAATTGACTATAAAGGACTTGAAGGACTGGTAAGGTCTAGAGGTTTTAACGAGTGGATGGTTCAGAATAAATGAAGCTCTCAGTATTTTGACTATAAATTTGTTTCTTTTCAACGTTCAGATCTGATTGCTTTTTCAAAAGATGTGCCGCAAAATTCTCTACAAAACCTTGATCGAACGTATTTCTGTAGGAAGCTACGGAGGAAAATTAAACAAATAATACGTAGCATGTAGAAATGGGTCAACTTTCATGCTAATAAAACGTCTTCTCTAATTCCTTTCGTTATGGTAAATGAGGTAAGAAGACAAATACATATGCATTTTGTAGCTCTTCCAAAGCTCTATCAACCAGTGTTATTAGTGAATCAATACTTAATTAACCGTTGAGATTTTCCTCTCATAAAGACTTCCAAATTCAGCTATTTTGATCTGTAATTTTCGGACCTCTTAACAAACGTGATATAGTGAAGCCAAATCAGAACCTTTTAAGATCCATTTTTTTTCGTTTTGATAAAAATTGACGCTTACTAAGTTTAGAGACGAAATTTTGCCACAATCTTACTTAAAATTCTTCACCAAAAATTCAACTAGCGCAAAAACTGAAGATTTTGGTCAATTTCAATGGAATTTTCAATGCTAACATTGATTTGAACGAATTGTGAACTGTATGACGAGAAAGAGCACGTTCCAAAGCACTCAAAAACGTCTTCATTGTTATTTTACCGTGTTTAGAGTTGTTTGAAATAATCGAAAAATTATATATCAAATTAGTTTTGAAAGTTGGGCACTTTCTATCTTTTGGATTTTCTTTGTTTGCTTTCTTCTCTTAGTATTTCACAGAAATATGTTTGATCATAGTTTTGTCGACAATTTCACGACGCATCTTTTGAAAAAATAAACAGATCTAAAAATGAAATAGGAACAAAGTTATAGTCAAAATACTGAAGGTCCATTTATTCTGGGCCATCCGTTAGACAACAGAAATCATTCATCTTTGACATAGACATTATAGGATTGATGCATACTTATTCTAATCATGACCATTTTACAAACTTTTCTCCCTCGATCACGATCACATTCACAATTATGAAAAAAATTTTTAATTACACACGATCACGTAGGACACTAGCTGAGATAGAAAAATAAAACACGCAACTAGTCAAAAAAAATTATAAGTTTTTGTCGTAAAAGTTTCATTAGAAGGTCACCCCGGTATAAGTAATCTGAATTTCTATAATAAAAGACTATGGCCTTCTAATCTGGGGAGGGATTTACTATTCTCTTTTTATTTTATTTATTTATTTTTGATTGTTCTATAGCTACTAGTGCACTTGACAATGAAAGTGAAAAGATTGTACAAGATGCCTTAGATCATGCTGCTAACGGTGCGTTATGTTAAATACAATTATTGATTTTTGCAATTTTGTCACGTTTTTTCGTTCTCGATAGGTCGAACAACATTAATAATTGCACATCGTTTATCAACAATTCGTAATGCTGATAAAATAATTGTGATGGAAAAAGGAGAATTAGTTGAGGAAGGTGACCATGATTCTTTGATGAGAGCTCAAGGAACATACTTTAATCTTGTTGAACAACAAAATTTATCTCAAATCGAAGAGGAAGAAGAGTTAGATTCTGAACAACAAAAATTTGAAAACATTGTTGTTTCTAATGAATCAGAGTTAGATAATTCAGATACCAGAAATAGACGCACATCAACGTTAGTTAGTATTGGTTCATCAATATTGAATACGCTCTATGGAAAAAAAAGATCATTTACATATGAAGATCTGGAAAACCAAGATGATGAAATCATCAAAATAAGGAAGGTAATAAAAATGCTAGAGAAAAAGTTAAGTAGTTGAAATGAGTGTAATTATTATAGGAGAAAATGCAAAATACAACATTGACTATATTACGAATGAATAAACCAGAATGGTTATTAATTGTTATCGGATGTATAGGAGCTTTTTTTACTGGAACAATAGAACCATCATTTGCTATTATTCGCACGAAAATGACTGTGGTAAATATTTGACTTGAATTTTGCGTTTTCAAATTTTATCTACTCAAAAGATCTTTCAAAGCTGTGATAAAGATGCTCAAAATCGACAAATTATTCTCTATACTTTGCTTCATGTTGCTTTGGGAACTGTAGCTTTAATATCCCAATTTGTTCAAGTATATATATTTCGGTAAGATGAATGATAAATGTTTACATATGTATTCTTTTCAGAGTTATATGTTTGCTCATTCTGGTGAAAATCTTACTAAACGACTTCGTTCAAAAGCTTTTCGTGCTATTCTTCGACAAGAAACAGCTTATTTTGATGAAGAAAAACATAATACAGGTGCTTTATGTACACGTTTAGCAACTGAAGCATCAGCAGTGCAAAATGCAAGTGGTATTCGTTTTGGTTTATTTTGTCAACATTTTGTCGCAGTTGGCATGGGAATTATTATTGGATTTGTATTTTCTTGGCAATTGACATTAGTTATGATGGCCTTCCTTCCATTTATAATATATGGAGCCTATTTACAGATTCGTGTAACAGCTGCATTTGCAAGAAAAAACAAAATATTTATAGAAACTAATGGAAAGGTTTGAAAATAATTTATATAATTTACGGTCGATATGTATATATAAAATTATGAGTTGATGGAAAAGAGATTAAATGTTCAAGCAGTTAATCATTATGAATGTATTTTGGTATAAAATTGTTAAGCTTTCTGAGATTTGAGAACGTTTAATTTCTGAAAAGTATTCGATAGAAATGATATTCACCTACCTCTCTCAAAAATCGGCACAATGCTTTAGAGAAAAATTCAATATTCTATTATCTCCTTGACTGTAATCAAGATTTTAATCTCGAAAGTGACTGTGTGTGTTTGTTGACATAGTAGTAGTTTTAATCTACAGTCTAGGAACCTAGTGGATCGCCTCGGTTCACGCTACTTGTTTTGAAAGTGTACAATTAAGAAGAGAAAGCTTTGAATACATCAATCTTTCTCCTAAAGATTTCAAATATATTAATTACGTTTTTTTCATACAACAATAGAAATGTCTATTACATTCAATAATAGGCAGTTTTTGCTAATCCATCATTCTCTCGAGATGTTTGAGTCACTTCAATTGTTGTCCATTAAACAATACAATGTACTCTATTGTTTTTCAAAACACTCAAGAACTCAAACAATTAGATATATGTGGTTTTTATCAATCGATAAAGAACTTCAGCAGACATGTGTCAGTGAAAAAACAAAACACTTATCATATTTCGAAGATGATGCATTTGCTAAAATTTTGAAAAATTAGCCTGCAAGATTATAACACTGGTTGGTAATCCGCATGTGCAGGTATTTTACAGAATGTAAACAAGGAGATGAGAGTATGTCGACTTGTCCAAACGTAACGTTGTGACATTTTTGATACCTTATTCTCCAATTATCTCAAGAACGATAATAGGTAGAAAATCCGCTCAAACATTATTTGACGCAGTTCATTATACTCTCTTTATGCTATAAAAATGAGTATTTTTGGTTGAAGTGTCGAGCTGCTAGAACAAATTTTTAGTCGCGTAACGCCATGACATAAAAGGACCCTTTTTCTTCGGTACTCTACTTAAGCTTTAAATTTTAAAACAGTGTCTATCTAAATAAATTAGCAAAAATGCAGATTTTGTAGAGTCTCGAATGAGCTTTCGAATGGTAAAAAAATTTTTCTTAAAAGTTTTAATACTCGTGAAAAAAATGGAAAAAACGAACGTAACGCTGTGACATTTTTCGTAACGTTATGACACAGCTTTTTGTTCATCGATTTTCGGGTACTTACCATGGTCAGAATTTGTTCATTTTTACATGTGTTAGTTGTTTTGGTGTATTTAGCTTGGAATCCAAAAATGAGATTGATCCTTTGAAACGTAAGCTTGCAAACTGGTCCCTTAGGTAGAAAATGTACCATAATCTACAACCTGTCCTTAGCTACGAAAGTTAAATCCAAATATATCATTTTGTAGAGAATAAAATTTTGCGTCGAATGGTTTCTTTCGCCGGTTTATAATAAAATTTCTTGTTTAGATCATTGAAAATACGGTTTTTCAAAAGTTTGATACCTTAACTTCGATGAAAAAGCCTGACTTTTTCCAGAAATTAATGTCAGATTCGTTATCAGCGCTAAAAATACGTCGGATAGTCTATGCAGATCCATTCATCTCGACAAAAAATTTTTTCAAAACTTAATCAGCGAAATGTCGCGTTACGTGGACAAGCCGATGTATAGCTCTTACGAGGGAATTTCCCCAAGTGGTGAATCGCTTTTCAATAAGGAAGCACATGTCGATATGCAGTTTTCTGTGCTGATTCCGAATATCATGGTCTTCGGAACCCATATAGCTTTTCAGTTCCCATATCATATCTACCAATCCTCTTCTAATATGTTTTTTTCATAAAAGAAGGAGGCGCATAAAAGGTCAAAGCGGCTCATAGAACTTTTCTCGGTCTACCTCTCTCGAATCATATATCAGGTGAAAGAACGTATCAAAATTGACATTTTGACACTATTTTTACAGGGTTTTCGTTGACTTTCCGAAGCAAATTATTATTCACAAAGTAACTCATTTTTGGTCATAAATTCAATAATCAACCTTATCACAGTGGAATGGGTTTTGGAGTAAATTGATTAGAAAAAATAGTTATGAAATTAATTATTTTATAGCTTTTAAATAGGGCATCAATTCTATGCATGCATCAACAATCGATTGCTTGATTTAATGAGGAGAGGAATTGATATACTTTTAGGCACTGTTGATATAGGTTCTATATTTACCATCAACTTTTATCTTCCAACAAATATTTTGTCGTAAAAATTGAAGTAACTAAAATTCTAGTCTTGCTCATTTGATAGCCCTTTTTAAAAGCTATAAAACTGTATATATCCTAAAGTATAAAAGCTATGGCCACTATGAGAATTTCTAGTTACATTGCGTTGAGATTGTTAGCTATGATATGGGAACTGAAAAGCTATATGGCCGCTAGGACCGTGATATTCGGAATCAGCACAGAAAACTGCATACAGTCATGTGCTTTCCTATTGAAAAGCGATCCACCACTTGGGGGAGTTCCCTTGTTAGTCAAATTGATGCATCTCTTGAACGACTGTATCTACCACAGTTGAGTCCGAATGGATTAATAGAAGATGTTATGACTTATCTGGTCATTAGTGTCCTGCGTGATCGTTATTTTCACGATCACGATCACGATCACGTGCGGTCGTCATCGTGATCGTGTGTGATTAGAAATTTTTTTTAATGATCGTAATCGTGTTCGTGATTAAGAAAAAAATTTGTGATCGTGATCGTGATTGAAACTAAAATTCTATGATTCACGATCGTAATATATACATTTAAAGTATCAAATATATATTTAAGAATATAATGCTCACATTTAAATCAGAAAAAAATCTGTCAATTCACATTTACTTTTATCAAAGAAAACAAAGAAAATACATTAGCTAATGAAACATTATTTCATAAAAAACATAACTGAGAAAAAAGTGAAGAAATTACTTGATTAAATAATCTGTTCATCATCATTTTCAATTTAAATATTTATTAAACATTCATTATCATTTTGATTATTGTTTATGAGAGCGTGTGGTTTTAATTTTTTTTTTTGTCTAAATACTATGTAACCTTCGTGATCGTGATCGTAATTGTAATTCAAAAACCAACTCGTGATCGTGATTGAGAACTTTGTTTTGTTCACGATCGTGATCGTGATCGTGATCAAAAATATCAATCACGCAGGACACTACTGGTCATAGTAAAACAATTAGAAAATTATTGAAGTGTCACAATTTCACAATCTAACCTTGTAAAAGATTAGAAAATGCATCATCTTCAAAATATGACAGATCCTTTGTTTTTTATAGGCTTGTGTCCTCCGTAGTTTTCTAGGAATTGGTGAAAACTGCAAATCTTTAAATGTTCGTGCTTTTGAGTTATTCGAAAAACCAGTAAAGCACATTATATTTATAAACGAACAGTAGGAACAAACCTGTCATCTTTGGCGATAGAAAATGTTCATTTCATATTTATTTTAATTCACATCTTATATGTTATAGGTGGCCGTCGAAACTATTCAAAATATTCGAACAGTAGTTCAATTAACCAAAGAAACTCATTTTTATAATGAATATTCTCAATTACTTAACATTATTTATCGGTATTTCTATTTGTTTTTTTTTCGACATTGATCAAACAAAAAATGCTTTTACAGATCAACAGTTAAGCGAGCACATCTTTTGGGTATTCTTTTCTCAATATCCGCTTCAGCTTCGTATTTCTCTACAGCAGCCCTTATTGTAGTCGGAACTTCTCTTGTTATTCAAGATAAAATCACATTTGAAGATATGTACATGTAAGATTAAAGATGAAAATCTATTCACAATTCATTTTAAACAAATGAATTATTTTAATTAATTTTATAGGATTTTTAATTCTGTCGCAGTCATTGCTGACATTGCATATATAACTTTAAGATTGTGAGCTTTCCGATAATACATATATAATAGAATAAAAGTTTTGTTTTATAGATCTCCAGATTACGGAAAAGCAATTGAAGCTGCTGAGAATATATTTGAATTATTGAATCGAAAAACTAAGATAAACAATGAATCAAATGATGGCGATAAAATAGTGAGTGAAAATCATCATAAATATTTCTAACATAGATATATTCTCGGTAATCTCTTTCTTTTCTTCTTCTAGCCTAATTTTACAGGACAACTTGAGTTCGATGGTATTTATTTTTTCTATCCAAATAGAATTGAATCCATCATTCTTAGAAATTTCAAACTTAATATTCAATCTGGTATATATTTTTTTTCTCATATTGATTGAAATTTTTTTTTCTGTTTTTCAAAGGTCAAAAAATAGCTCTTGTTGGTATGTATATTTATCTTATTATTCTATATGAATAAATTATTCGAAGTACAGGTACATCTGGTTGTGGAAAATCTACAATTATTCAGTTAATTGAACGTTTTTATGATGTAAGCTTAGGCCATTTGGTAGGTTAATTCATTTCCTTGTTTATTCATATTTCAATTCCTTTTTTATTATGTTCGTAGTTAGTCGATTCAAAAGATATTCGAAATCTGAATCTACAATGGTATCGATCACAAAGTACGAAGAGAAAAATATTTTTTTTTCTTTCTTATATATTTGAAATTGTTTATTTGTCAATTAGTTGGTTTTGTTTCACAAGAACCAGTTCTCTTTGATAGATCAATTCGGGAAAATATTGCTTATGGTGATAATAATCGAAACGATATTTCACTTGATGAAATAATTGAAGCAGCTAAAAATGCTAATATTCATGATTTTATTCAAAATCTTCCAGAAGTATGCTAGAATTAATTTAATTGTTTTCTTATTTCTTTTATAAAAATAAAGGGATATGAAACAAATTGTGGTCCAAAAGGAATGCAATTATCAGGTGGACAAAAACAACGAATTGGTAAAATAAAATTAAAAAAATTTTATTTTAATTAATAATTATTTTATTTTTAGCTATTGCTAGAGCAATAATTCGAAATCCGAAAATTCTATTACTTGACGAAGGTAAGAAGAAAGAAACTGATACAGACGTTTGAAAAAAAATTTAGAAAACTTTCACAGATATCAACTTTTACACAAGTGTTCTTTGAATTGTTTTATATTGTGATAGATAGCCCACGACGAGTACTATACCACAGTACAATTTCGTATTCTCTTTATTTACTTCTAGAAGTATGGAAGAGGAAAAAAATCGCGCTTCTATATATATAGTGTGTAGTATAACTATCGATGACTCATCCCTATAAATATTAGCTTTGTAATTGCTTCCAATAGGAAAGAATATGTATTAGAAAAAAAATTAATTTTTTAAGTATTTTTGCAAACACTTATATTATTATATATTTCTTTAGCAACAAGTGCTTTGGATAATGAAAATGAAAAAATTGTACAAGAAGCATTAGATCGTGCTCAAGAAAGCCGAACATCAATTACAATTGCACATCGTTTATCAACTATTCAAAATGCAGATATGATTTATGTTTTACATCATGGAATTATTGTTGAAAAAGGAACTCATAAAGAACTAATTGCACAAGGTGGTCGTTATTATCGATTAGTACAAAAAAAATTGCAATAGAAGACGAAGAGAAATATACATACATAGAACATGTTTTTTTTTTCTATATGAATATATTGCTTAAACAAAGTTTTCCTAATACATTAAAATGAAATATTCATTAAAAATTTTCTACTATTATTTTTATCTTATAATAGATAACGGATGTTCCGGATTAAAGTGAACTTATGCGAAATAAATATTGTGTGCCGTACGATTGAAATTTATTCGCTTAATGCTTTGATCTCCATTTCAAACGAAAAAAGTGCAGCTATAAAACAAAAAAATTGTCGAATGTAAATTATTGAGTTCTCGACTTGCATTTTGTAATATATTTTGTTTTTCAATATAATATATATTAAATGAGTGAAATTTGAAATACAAAGCGCAGACATGTAATTTGGAGCATCTATTATTGTGTAAGACAGAATTATATGGTTTAATTATTGAATAATATTTATAGAAGAAATCGAGATTGTAAATTTTGTATGTAGTAAAACAAAAAAAAACTTGTTCTCATTAAATTAAATTCAATCAATATATATATAATCTTTATTTTGATTATAATTATAATTAAATCTATGAAATCCGAAATTAAAGAAATAAAAGAATTAATGAAAATGAAAAGATCTCATGCGATTGTTAAATACTATTGGAAAAAACTACCTGATATACAATGAATGATGGATAGATTTGTTAAGAAGAATAATATAATCTATAAAATAATTTTCAAAAAACGAATTCAAAGGATATATATAATAAATTAATGGGTGAAAATAATAAGTCATTATGAAAAATGCGGCTTAAGAAATCTTTGTATTTTTTGTCATTTTATTCGTTCCCGAGCGAAAATCCCAACAATAAATGCACATCAAAAATGATCGTCAAAATTGTAAAATGACTTGTTCATCTTCAAGTAAACAGACTCGTGAAAAGCTGAAGCATCCTAGATATTCACAGGTCAACGATTCCAATCATTGAATTCTGTGAGAAGCTGTTAGAAACAGCAAATTCTCTAATTAGTCCGATAGATGCCTATATCGTTGTGACTAAAAAAATAAATGAAACATGGATGGAGTATTCCAAACTGAAAAACCAGTACTCTACTGGAACCGTCTTCTTCTAAGCATGTTCAATCACCAAAAGAATCTGGAAACTTTTCTATACTCATGGGAAAAATCATAGCAATCTGCAGAAAACACATAAAAAATCAACCATGTACAGTCATACTTATACCAATTATCAAAAGAATGAAATAAATTTTTGAAAGAATATATCAATATTTTTCAAAACAAAAGCGTAAGATTTTAGCAAAATATTCTTTACCAAAGTAATATACATCGTTTATATACAACCTGAAAGAATCGTATTGCTGTATTGAATATACTAGGTAGTTAATATTCTCCTCAAATCATATTTTGAATTCTTTTTAGCATTAAATAACAAGATAAAAAATCAATCAACAATAAATCTTATCGATCAAATTCGATATTTACTGTACATAGGATATTATTATATATGTAAGATGTCCTTTTTCGGATGTTTAAAAAAAAGTTGTCACTGCCGTATAATACAATATACAGTAGAAAATTTTAATAAAGAAACTGTATGGTTTAGAATTATATTTATTTTAATCTATTAAACTTATTATAATGGTATGATTAGTAAAATAAAAGCTTAGGTTTTTGTTAACCCTTTCACCGCGATTCGATTTCCATAGAAAGTAACATCTCTAAATTCGTTTTATTACAAAACAAAATATACCACAAGATGCAGCGTGTAACGCTGTGCAATCTACATCGTAAAGCTTATTTCGATTGTATACCTTTTGTATTCAAAAAAAAGCAAAACTGTGTGGGACCAATTGTTGAGGTTGCAAAAATTGATCGCACAGAATTTTGCTTTTTTTGAAAACAAAAGGTATACAATCGTAATAAGCTTTACGATGTAGATTGTAGAGCGCTTCATGCTGCATCTTGTAGTATATTTTATTTTTCCTTACGAAACCATATTAGATGATAAAAAGATCAAATAAGAAACATGAAATTTCACATTCGTGTGGAAAAAAATGATGTTTTCCTAACCTAGAAAACAAGTCACACAGAGTTTTATATTCTCTCAAAACAAAAGTTAGACAATTAAAATAAGCTTTACTATGGATATTGTAGAGCTTTTCACGCTGCGTCTTATGGTTTACGCGGTTTTCTTAATAAGACGTATTTCGAGATTAGAATATGAAATGCAAAGTGGGACCCATCGGTGGGTCCTATCGCGATGAAAGGGTTATAATAAATATTTTTTTCTCTATACAATACCATCACGTTGGTTACGATTTTATTTTCTTCTCTCTTATGTTATGGTTCGTTTGTCACCTGTGAAAATATGGAAAAAAAAGATGGAAGAAATACGAGATTTAGAAAATATTTATTTAAAAATCAAAAAATATTATTTAACAATAGAGTTTAATAATCTATCGTATTAGATAGTAATGAATGTCTATTAAATATCAACATTCTATTGTTGGATGTCTTTAAAAAATTAAATTGAATGTTGTACTATCTAGAAAATTAACAATACACTAAAATTTAAATAAATTTAGTGCTTAGTCATTTTCTAGTTATTATAATTTTTTCATAAACCGAAATCTTTCAACATCTAAATATTATGAAAACAATAATTAACACAAAAACAAAAAAGTGTTTTGAATTATTCTCTTTCTCGTAAAGAAGAGTCTTACAAACATAAATTGTCTGATTGATTGATTGATTGTATGTCTGCACAAGGTCAAAAAAACACTTTGTTCATATTTTCTATAAAACTTAACCAAAGGGTGATCGGGGTCGAGGAACTCGAATCTGATGTTAGTTTTTCGAAATTTTTTTGAGAATCCATTTTTTACACAAAGGATCACTTTTTTTACACAAAAAATTTTTTTTTATAAGGGTTGACCGAACGGTAATCAAGGACGAGAAATACAAATCTGAAGTCAACTGCATAAAAATTTTTTGACGATCAATTTTATAAAGAAACAACAAATTTTTAACAAAAAGCATTTGTTTTTTACGAAGTTTGGTGAACGGTCGTTAATGTCCAGGAACATGAATCTGACTTCGATTTTTTAAAATTTTATAAATGAATAGCTTGACGGTAGTTTAGACACACGATGTCTACGAGAAAGAGCTGAGCGAGTCTTCAGACGAGCGTTACTTGTTTTATTACGACTATATTTACATTTTTCAAATATAGAATAAAAATTGAGTGTGCACTTAATTATAATTAAAACTTCTTGATGCAAAAACAATAAAAAAATATTTTTTAAAGTAATTAGAAAAGGCAAGAACATATATAATGTGAATAATTTTTTTTCTTCGCAGCTAAAAAAATAAACTAAAATTGATTTAATCAATTGTTTATAATTTATATATATGTCGTAGGCCAATCTCGGATTCAATTTATTCATTAAATAAGTCAACAAGAGTAGTAATAATGTTATAATATTTCAATAACATATGATTCATTTGTGTCGTTTAGAAGAAAAAAATTATTATTTCCATAGGTATGGAAAAAAGGAAAAGAGAAAACATTGATATGGTGATTCAGCCAAGACTAAATGATCTTGCTGAAGACGTATTTTGATAAAATGCGTTGGAGGTAATTCGTGATAATCATGAATAGGTAGAATTTTTACATAAAAAATAGTAATCAAAGATTTTTCTTTAATGAGTACAATTGACAATGGAAGAATAACAAATATGTATAGAGAGAAAGAGATACAAAGTATTTTCAACTACGAAATATATAACAGGTTTAGCTTAAATTAGAGAAGTATAATTACATGATATGTATATACCGAGAATGAATGAGGAATAATATAAATAAATAGATTTATCATTAGAGAAAATAGATGGAAAACAAAAAGTAAAATAGTTCGAGTGAGTATATTTTACAAGTTTTGATTTATAGAATAGGAAAAAATACATGTATTAACTTCTTAAAAAGGTACAACATAATATGTATATAGATTGAATAGAAGACAAGGAAGAAACAGTGGGAGACAAGATAGCGAGAAGAAAACAAAAAACTTACATTATATATGCATAGAATGTTTTTCACATTATAAACAAAAAAAACACAAAATGTTTTGGGTATTAGTAATTTATGCAAACACCACAAACATATATGATTCAAGTATTTTTGTAAATATACTTATCTTGAAAAAACCTTAAAATATGGGAAAAAAGTGTAAGGTCCAAATAATGCAAAATTGGAGTAGATTTCTGTTTTCGTTCATTTATGTGTGATTCGATAGAGCGTCGAATGCTGATCACGAAAATATATTTTTTATTTCGATTTGATCGCTGTTTGACTGAGAAAAACGCTAAACAAGTTGGATAACTACAAATATCCTATATTCAGCCATATTGCGCTTCTTTTACAAAAATTGTTAAATTTCATCGCCGTTTATTGTGTGAAACGTTTTTAAATGATATATTCTGAATCAGTGTGAAAAATAGCATCGAATCACACAGTTTAAGAAAGTTCTTTTTTCATAAAAGTCGATCTATGCTCCCCCTAGGCCTATATTTCTAAAATTTTGCCCCTGGTCCCCTCGGGGTTGATTTTTGGTGAAAAAAAGAATTTCTTAACGCATTCACTCCGATGCGATGCTCATAGAAAATCAGATTTCTAAATGCCTTTTATTAGAAAACAAAATACACTACAAGATGCAGCGTGAAAAGCTCTTCAATCTAGCCCGTAAAACCTACTTCAACTGTGTACTTTTTGTTTCCAACAAAAAGCAAAACTGTGTGCGACCAATTTTTGAAGTCGCTTCAAGACCATAGTACTTTATGTAGAAATTTGTACATAATTGAAATAGGTTTCACGGTGTAGATTGTAGAGCTTTTCACGCTGTATCTTGTGATATATTTTATTTCTCCTTACAAACTCATATTAGTTGATAAAAAGATGAAGTAAGAAAAATGAAATTTCACAGTCGTGTAGAAAATAATGATTGTTTCGCAATCTCGAAAACTAGTCACACAGAGTTTTACTTTCTTTGAAAACAAAAATTATATAATTAAAATAAGCCTTACTGTGGGGATTTTAGAGCTTTTCGCGCTGCATCTTATGGCAAATCCTGTTTTCTAAATAAAACCCATTTAGAGATTAAGATATGAAGTACAAAGTGGGACCCACCGGTGGGTCCCATCGAGTTGAATGTGTTAAAATATCTATGATTTGAAACAGTTTTTCATGGTGATTCCAAGCATGCCATTTATTTCGCTTTTTAATCGAGGCACTGTAATAAAGGTCGCTTACTATGAGCCGCTTTTTCAGTCTTTTTTTAATTTGACTATTGAATGAGGGAAACGTTCAATTTTTTGAACAATAAAATAGAACCCTAAAAAAAGAAAATATATAGTTTTGTAGCTCCTTATCTGGCGATTCTAATGAGATAGGACATCTGCTTCTATCTCTTGTTAAAAAAAAAACTAGATAGACTTAGAAGATTAGTTACAGATATGTACTTTTCAGCATATAAAGGTGTGCATGTTTGACATAATTTCGTAAATTTTTTTAGCTTTGAATCTAATCAAATGGCACTTTTTAATTCAATTTTTCACGCTGATTCAGAATATATCATTTAAAAACGTTTCACACAATAAACGGCGATGAAATTTAACAATTTTTGTAAAAGAAGCGCAATATGGCTGAATATAGGATATTTGTAGTTATCCAACTTGTTTAGCGTTTTTCTCAGTCAAACAGCGATCAAATCGAAATAAAAAATATATTTTCGTGATCAGCATTCGACGCTCTATCGAATCATACATAAATGAACGAAAGCAGAAATCCACTCCAATTTTGCATTATTTGGACCTTACACTTTTTTCCCATATTTTAAGGTTTTTTCAAGATAAGTATATTCACAAAAATACTTGAATCATATATTAATGAGAAGGCGACATGTTTTTGTGGGTGTTTGTGAAGACAAGTTTGAGTGATTTTGTGGATAATAAGAAAGATTCTGGGTGTTTGTGGTGGTAGGGGTCATTTTATGATGTTTGTTAACCATATATTTTTTCTAATAGTAGGACAAAGTGGGTGTTTGTGGATGTTTGTGAACATAACTCACCAAGGTGTGGGTGTTTGTAAACGGACGTTTCGTACGGTTTTGAAAAGTTGGGTGTTTGTGGTGTTTGCATAAATTACTAATACCCCAATGTTTTTATATGAAAAAAAAATACAGTCAATGATTTGTATAAGGAGTCGAAGAGAGAAAATATAAATAAATCGATATTTTTACATCAGATGGAAAGGGATTTCAACATTATACATTTCAATACATTCAGAAAAAAGAAGAAAAGGAAAAAGATTGAGATCTCCTTATATGTAGTTTGAGTATGATGCTTTTGTTAGTCAAATTTTCTTGTTAATAATACTTTTTATTTTTTATTAATATTTCCTCGTTTTTGTCCTTTTTTCTGCTTTCGATATTTTCCTTTTCTTTTCTTTCGTTCTGCTAGGTATTTTCCATATTGTTTTCTCTTTCTTTCTTTCTTTCATATGACAGCTTAGATATATTCCAAGTGTATTCTAGCTATCCTTGGAATATGCCATCGCTAACCTACATCTCAGATATAAATATTCTCTGTTTTTGTGTAGAAAGGCAGTAGTGTTAAACTTGAAAATTGAATTCAAGTATTCAAGTACATATCTTTTGGTAAGAAAAATTTCTTTGTCGTAAGAGAAAATAAGAAAGAAATCTCTGAAATATTAAGACCTTCATTTATTCTGGGACACTCGTTATCATATTAACACAAAATTGTTTGAATCATTCTGTTAAAATTAAAAGAAAAAATTAAGTAAATGTTATTTGAAATTTGATTGTTTGTCGAATTTTATGTAATTCCTTCTGAATTTGTATTACATTTTCAAATAATTGTTTGTCTTCTAAAGTTTTTCTTTCTATTTGCAGTGTAACTTTCTTCAAATGATGACATTCACATACCAAATTTTTCCAATCATTAACATTTAATATTGTGTCAAGATTGTATTTATTAGTCATTAGGCGAATATATTCAATATTGATTAAATTTTTAATAAAACGAAATATTATTATTAAAAAATATGAATCTGCTTGATGAGAATAATCTTCTATCGAAAATGATGGATATTGACTTATATCAAGTAGAAAATATCTAATTGTAGTATTTTGAGTTCTTGTCGGTTTAAAATAAATCATATAATTTCCAGTATATATTATTTTTCTACAATGAATTTCGAATCGTTTTATTGATGTCGACAAGTATGGAAAGATACCATTCAAAATACTAAAATCAGCTTCGTAATCATACCAAAGTGAAAGACAATTTAATGTTGGAAAAAATATTTTGTATGGATCAATTTTATTTATATGTTCAAAATTGACAAGAGTAAGACGAGTAATTTTCGATAACATAGGAATAGAAAGTAAATCTTTTTTGTTTGAAATTTGATTTATATTAAGTTCTAATGAAACAATTTGTTCAAGATTTATTTTTCTGAGAATCATTCTGATAAATGAATAAGATGGTTTGGATATATATAATTTTGTATTATATTTATATAGTAAAGGAAGAATATTAGTGGAAAATGTATTGATTATATCGTTTAATGAAAGATATTCAATTATTTTAAGAATAATATCCCAACAAAGACCAGTTTTATTAATGAAGTCCAATGACTAAAAAATATTTTTCTCTTATAATTCATTTCTTTTTTAAGAAAAAAACAACACTTACTAATGCTTGTTCATTATCATCACATTCTTTTTTGAAGATGATCAATTTATTCATTAATATTTCACTACTAAATTTCTCTTGAGTATGTGTCAAAGTATCAGCTTTGAATAATGTTTTGAATCGGTACTCTGATATTATTTTATCATTTTTATTCTCGAACAGAAATCGAATAATTCCAATAAGTATTGGACATTGTTCAACAGAGAAATCATCGTAAAACTCACTTGAGAACATTATTTTCCAAATGTTTTTCAATCTAATAAGAAAATGAAAATTTTCTTGATCAATGTAATAATAAACAATGTTTTTTTAACATTTTTATTATCATCTTAGCTTTTAGCAGTTTCAATTAAACTTAGATTTCGCAATATAAAAATCAAAACAAATAAAAAACTTTTTTTTTACATAATCTGGCGCATTTAAAGAATTTCGAAAATCATGTTTACATTTAAAATTCTATAAATTATTGTTCCCTCAGATTTCAAAGATCATTTAGGTTCTGACAAAAAACTGTCTTTTATTGTTTGGAAATATAGAAACCTCAATCAGGCGTCTATTTTGTTTTTTATAGCAAAATATCTGAGCTCTATTGGTATTTTTTTAAGAATACCCAACAAACACTACGCATAGAAGAGGGTAGGATATATAGTAACGATAAGGGAAAGGGCTATAACGAATAAGGTTACAGGTGTACATGGAAAATGGCTAAAGAAGAATACTGGAAAGGGTACGTGGTTATAAGGAAATAAAGCGAGAACCACATAAGGATACGATGGAATACAGTCATAAAGGATGAGGCTACAAGGATATTAGACTATAGGAGGGTCTGTCTCTATATATAAAGCGAAGTGTTTGATTGTGTATTATTGAAGCAAGGTTAAAAGCACAAATGCAACACTTTTCAGGAGAAAGGAAGCTGTGAAATATGCACAAGGTCCTGCTAATGATCAGTAACAAGTAATTACAGATGTACTATATATAATATAGATGCTATAGATTTATGATAAGATCTATCGAATTATAGATCACTTACGCTTCCATATTCGATTCAAAAGTAGCATCATGTGCCCATAAGATATAGTTTTTATATAAATAATCGATATTAGCCGATGAACAGAATATCTCATTACAAAATATATCATTATGTATGCTCTTGTCATTGTGTATATAGATGAGAATTGGACGACGCTATATAAAGATATATTTCTGTACTTTGAATGATCATAAAAATAAATATGAACGAACTTGTTCAATTATTTTTGAACCAAAAGCTGCTTGACATGCGTCTTGAAGAGAACCTATGAAGAATGGCGGATAAGCATTATGAAGTCGTCCAAATCGCTTATAAAACGATTCATTATCAATTGTTTCATTTGTACATCCATCAGTGACTTTAAAAGAATATATCGATTATTAATAAATCAAAAATAAAACTACTTACAACAGCTAGAATCGATGAATTGAAAATTTTTATTAAAATTATCATCAATCATTTCTCGAATATTATTGGAAGATACAATTTTTGTTGAAAATAGTTTCGAGTTCGAATAGATTAGGAGAGCAACAGAACAAAACAACACATGACACGTGGTCTTTTTATTGATGTGAAGCTACTACAACACGATCTGTGACCACGATCGTGCTAGTATTTCTATTGGCAAGTTCAAACGCACCAATCAAAAATTTCAACAGAGGGCGCACTTATACAGAAATCACACTAAAATTCTTAACGCTTTCACTTTTTCATCATATTTTTCGAAATAAAATAATTCATCAAACACAAAACAAGCAATAATCCTACCCAATAAAAAATTGAAAAATCAATAAATAGTAATTTATGGCGCCGATATTTATTCTAATCCATTTCTGCGACTCACAGAACTCTGAGGACATTTCAACTCATGTCGCCAGAACTAACATTACCACTCCAATACATTTAACCTGCCCTATTCCTCAAATCAACCGTATTACTACAAGGGAATTTATCAAATCATAGGATATATCCAATAGTACCATCGTTGTACTGTCTGCACTAAATCAGGTCCATATTCCAATTATGAGACCTTCCAAAAGAATATAAACCTATATCAATGAAATCATCAAGACATGTTCCAACATGAGACCTACTTCATTTTCCTGGGAAAACCTGCGGGGTGAAAGAATCTCATTCGCATACCATAATGTACCATCACTGGAATGTTGGTACCAATAAAATATAATCTACTGAGACTCAGAAGGTTTTTCCACACATACATTATACATCATTCGATTCCCCATCACCAGCTGGATCATCTCCACTAGGTCATTTCTCTCGGAAAACCTTCTATATCAGAAAAAAATTGATAATACTACCAGAAAGTACCATTATTAGGATGTTGGTACAAATAAAACTCAATCTACTGAGTCTAAGAAGGTTTTCCCACACATGTATTATACATCATTCGATTCCCCATCACCAGCTGGATCATGTCCACTAGCTCATTTCTCTCGGAAAACCTTGTACAGAAGAAAAAAATTAATAATACTACCAGAAGGTACCATCATTGGGATGTTGGCACATATAAATCTCAATCCACTGAATCTCAGAAGGTTATCGTAGATATATCTTGTGCATGATTCCATTCGTTTTCATTAGCTGTATTATCTGCAGTAGTGGATTTTCTTGGAAACGCTTGTATATGAGAAAAAAATGCAGAAGAGTACCGTGTAATATCAAGATTGGATTGTGGGTACTAATACAGATGGGTTTTCTTAGTCTTATAAGCTTGCCTACTCATATATTCTATCTGATTTGATATGTCAGCTCGAGCTGCATGATCACCACTAATTCATTTTTTTGGGAAAAACGATCTTAGGAAAAGAAAATTCCGAAAGGTACTATGAATTACGATTACGGTATTGTAATTACTAGTACATTTGAATTTATCAGATTTCTTAGTTTTTGCAACGTATATATTACACGTGATTCAATTTGTCCTCACATACTGTAGCATTACCGTCGATTCGGTCCTCCCGTAGAATCTCCGAAGTGCAATAATAATGAGAGAAATAGTGTAAGGCAATGCGTTTGTGTTATTACTACTGATCGCAATATTACCGTTGGTTGGTGTACCTTGATTGCTGTTTTATCTCATCGGAACACTTTTGGCGGCTGATGTTGATTCACAGACTTAAGATTAATAGCCATTTAGAGAAAATGCTTATATAACTTTTCAAAAGTATTGACAGATGCATTTTAATGTTTTCCAATGCGCATCGTACTCTATTTCCATGCATCGACTTCCACTAACTCGTTTTCCACTAAATCACTTTCATATTGATCAACTTCCACCAATTCCATTTAAAAATGCATAGATTTCGTATACGAGAGATATCTTTTTTGCATGCGAAAAACATTGGGTATTTCTATGAAACCACGGATCAGGAAAATACCAACAATAAAATTCAGAAGCTTTTGCGTTGTTTCTTGCATTGAACAAAAAAGAATACCAAAAAATACTTTTTCTTCTACATCGACTATATATGTATAAAATAATAGGAGACTCGTGCATGTACATATATAGAAAAATGGAAGAAACCAAAAAAGTAAAAGAGCTATCGGCAGTTCTATACTACCTCAAACTTTTAAAATGCCATTTTTCTCTTATCCACTATTAAAAAATTGAATATACTAATCCTTTCACTACTGTATGACATTAGGAAAAACATAGATAACAATGTACATAACTGACTGATCAATTATTTACCTTACTCAACCATCACTATTTTTATGATTCTTCGATACACCACCTAACTTTAAAAGGTGCCAATTTACAATTATCTCTGTGACTAACAATTTCAATTATTACACTTACCAAAAAACAATATGCGTTTTTTCAATTACAAAATATTTTCAAACTGTTAAATAGGTGAAAATGGTGCAGTTCAAAACGATGATTAGAATAATATAAACCAATAAAGGTGATAAAAACTTCTCAAAATCATGAGATGGACCTGAAGAACTATCTGCAATCCGATGATACCACCTCATAGTAGTTTTACTGACTTTTCTCTAACATAAAAGGTTCTCCGGAAGAAATGAATCAGGCAAAATGATCCACCTGGTGAAGGCCACTCGAATGATGTATAATACATGCGTCGGAAAACCTTCTGAGACTCAGTAGATTAAAGTTTATTGCTACCAACATCCCAGTGATAGTACGTTCTCGTAGTATTTTCAATTTTTTTGTCATATAGAAGGTTTTCCGAGAAAAATGAGCTAGTGGAGATGATCTAGCTGGTGATGAGGAATGGATTGATGTATAATACATGTGTGAGAAAACCTTCTGAGACTCAGTAGATTGAATTTTATTGGTACCAACATTCAAATGATGGTACCTTCTGGTAGTATTATCAATTTTTTTCTTCTACAGAAGGTTTTCCAAGAGAAATGAACAAGTGGAGATGATCCAGCTGGTGATGGGAAATCGATTGATGTATAATATATGTGTGGGAAAATCTTCTGACACTCAGCAGATTAAATTTTATTGGCACGAACATCCTTATGATGGTACTCCACCATAGATGTTGTATATTTGGTAGTGAAATGATTTTCGGAGACATTTGGTGAATTTGGGGCATGGAACATAGTGTGCGGTTTTGAATCTTAGAATTAGTGAGGTAGGGAGATTGTCGTGTTTTATTTCAATTTTGAATTATTGTCGGTAAAATATGGAATGACTGTGCTTGGTTGTTTTTATCTGTGTGGTGATTGGTGTTCGTGGTAGCTTCACATCAATCTAAAAAACTGAGTGAAGATATGTTGCTTGTACATGATACATGTACAAATATATTCCGTTTATCTTAAGTAGTTCGAAACAATTTTCTTCTATTGTATGTTTAACTGTTCTTAATTACGATGAGAATATGTTTGGAATATCCAGTTTACTCTAGGGATGTGCAGTTTCAACTTACTGACGACTGACGTCACTGATTGGAAGCATTGATAAAGTGAATGAAACAACAATGCCTGTGACACAGTTTATACCAACATTGGTGTACACTAATACGGATGCTGACTGATTCTCAAAAATATTTTGCGATTGAGTGATCAATGCTTTTGGAGAATTAAATGGCTTTCAAAGAAGTAATTACTTCCCACCACCGATCTGGCATGTAGTGGGCAGGTGAACCCGTGAAAAATTTTCAAACTCTTATCGATTCTAACGCAGCTTGACAAAAGGAATCCGAATATCACATTGATTTTGAAATTTGAGCGAGTTATACTAGAGTTTTATGAACCACAACACAGCGAAATATAGTAATTTTTGACCAAAAATGCAAAAAATTGCAAGAGTTCCTCACAGTATTTTGGCCTATATCTTGGTCAAAAGAGGGCCTAATCAGAAAACATTTTTTAGCAAAATGATTAGCGAAAGAAGCTCTACAAACTCTAAAAGTTTGAGCAAAATCGGAGACGATCGCCGGATCTTCTGGCTGTTTTCGCTAGAAACACCTTAGTGGAGTCGAGTCGAGGATCCTATCTCCTGATCGAACGGTGCCTAACGTCTCTATACGATTGTTCGGGGATAGTAGTTGAAGATGATGAATTTTTGAATCGAGTGATTCATGTAGGAAGTGATTTGTTAGAGTCAAGAGGGTTTCATATCATGGGAAGAAAGATTTTTTTGGTCTTAGATGAGTCATTACCCCTAGACCGTCGCCTAGTGTCTGACAGAATCCACCTCAGATTCGTGTTCTTCGCATCGGAACACTTCGAGAAACGCTTTTTGGTGAGAATTAGATTTCGATGGCTTTTACCCCGCAAGTTAGAGATGTAACCGGTACCGGACAGGACCGGTTGAAATAGTTTGACCGGCCGGTCATCACCGGTTTTTACCGGTCTACAGAAATCTTTCACTCCAAAAATTCACCCCTACTCCTCCTCAGGGTTCACAGTCAAAAACTAAATTTTACAATTTTTTTACAGTTTTTTCTTAAACTTGTCAACAGCAAATTTAGGTGCAAGTATGAAAATAATTGTATTGTTTCAAGAATTATCAGTTTTATTTTCTTTAATTTATCTAAATATTTTTAGTTTTTTAACGGAGATTTATTTTATTTCCTGAGCAGTACAGTTACAACAGTGTCACTTGATATAAACTTCACAAGTAATCTCATTAGTGGCTTGCTATAGACTAGATTTAAGGCTGATCTGTGATTTTAAAAAAAATTTAGCTTTTTGCTAAAATCTCGATGAAAAACTTCAAGATTTGCACAGAAGCAATCAAGTGTTGGGTAGATGTCTGTTTTTTCTCGAAAAAGAAACAGCACATGCTCATCGTTTAGCAACTCTACAGATATAAACGATTATAGGGCCATATATTTCTTGTTGTAGACCAATGGAAATGTGAGAAAAAAATACAAAAATGGATCTTTTTAATCAACAGTAAATGGCCTAATATATTGGCCAGTTTTTACCGGTTTTTACCGGTCTAAAAAGTTTTTTCAACCGGCCGGTCACCGGCCGGACCGGACCGGTTTGAAAATTCTGGATCGGTTACAACTCTGCCGCAAGAAGCAGGTAAACAGATAAACTCTTTGTTTTTATATGACTCTTTCCTCTCTACAGTCGACGAGGCGGGAAGAAACGAAGAACAGAGATAACTAATGATACACAGTATATAATCGACACAGAACGGAGAAAAACACATTTCATTCGCTTTTACCTATGTCGCACGCGCACGCCATTTCTCTTCACACTCTACCATTGGAGTTGGTCTTCCGCATCCTTGATCATCTGAATGCTTTCCATCTCTTCTGTTCGATGCAAAACGTCTGTCAACGGCTTAATGATATCCTGAACAGCTATCATCGATTCCAGGTAACGTTAAGTTTCAACCACGCTTGTCTATTCGTTACGCTCGTCATGAAGCAGTTTCAGGCTTTCATCAAGCAGAGATATGACGGATCGACTTAAGTGTCAACTCTGAGAGTGTTTTTTCCCAATCATTTTCAACGGTGAGATGAAAAAGAAGCAATAGGTTAGCGCATATCAGCATCCGACAGCTGTTTTTGTACGCTTTGCGGGGGTTGTATCCTCATGACATCGTCATTGTCTGTTTATATGTAATCATCCACGAAACACAAGCACATAAATGATAGCCATTCACGTGCATGCAAACCATTGCTTCTCCTGTCTCTCAGTGTAGAGAACTATTTTTTCAGAATGAACGCCAAAATTTTACCAGACTGTTATGAAGAATAACTAATGAAGAATCATGTCATTGTGTCACCACGATCAACGCTACAGTAGTGAAAAGACTAACTGCCTGATGAGTTTCTTAAGTTGACTGGTATGTTTCCCGTTTAACCGTTCTCTAAATGAGTCATCAACTAGAAGCAAAGAGCGGCGATAGTGAATACATAACGTTGGAACTCATGAGTAGCGGCAACCGTAAAATTCATGTCGAATAGTGATTTACGAGCGCTACCTTTGCGTATGAAGCGAAAGTTCTTAGAGCGTCGAATTCAATTGAGCCCACATCTGAGAGATATGGATTCGGTCAGATTCGTTGCTCAATACAATGATGGAAAATAGTGAAAATAATGATGAGCGCAATCATTGCTTTTCCATGGCTGAGTATAACTACTCAAAAGATTTCACGTGTATCGAAAATCACTCTATATATAAGCACTAGCGAAGGTACTCTTTGCCAACCTGTAACTTTTCGTAATACACACACAGCACCTTAGAAGACGACAGAAGATGTAGGCAAAGGTGTCCTCGAGAATTTTGCATCTATCACCATAGAATGTTCGGCAGTGCATAGCCGAGAAAGGGAACTGCAGCGTTGCACCACTTCAACTCCTCTCCAAATCGACTCCTATTCTAGGAACTTCGCAGTAACGGTAACTCCTATCCTTATTCGTTCCCTGTATCAGGCTCCCGCTGTAAGATCGAAACTTCTCTACATCCATTCTTATTCTCAGACACTCGGGGCAACTCATTCTCTAGTTTATAAATTCCGCTCCAACGCTATCTAGGTGGAGCAGTCATTTCATTTCAAATTCAGTCCTTTTTGACAACCTAACCCAGGAGTTACAGTTGTCCATCTTTGGTGCACACACTCAAACCTACCTTCAAGTGCGATAGTTCACTGAGAATCGTTCTAAGAATGCGCTATGTCATGCTCTATACTCATGCTCACTTCCATGTACAACAGCTTCGTGCACCACGAGTAGGAGGTAGTAGATGAATACTTCAAAACTCGATCGAAACCACAGTGTATCGAAACTGAGTGATATTTCACCCAGCCTTACTCTCCTAACACTTTCGATCGCGCCAACTCACTTTCAGCGTTCTACTGGACCTAGGTCAGTGCCATAGAAAGCTTGTTACGACTAGTTCTAGCAGAAATTAAAGCATGACAATTCATCCAAACTGGTTAAAACCTCTCTAGATCCCTCTCCTCTGATGTGTCGATCTCATTTCGATTTTTCTTGCAACCCAGAGGAGCGCCATGGACAGTTTGATGACGCCAACTCTTACAGGGGCCAAGATATTCCATTTCATCAAAGCTGGATTAAGATGTCATCAACGCCCCACTCCTTCACTCTTGTTCGAGGTGCCAACCCCCTCCCGATCTTTCTTGGAACCTAAGAAAGTATCATGTAGAATTTGGTGACCGTAGCTATTGCAGCGACTCAAAAACTACAATATACTATGACTTCGATGAAATTTCATCCAGTTTTGACTTCCTCACCCCAGTTGGAGGTTTTAAATCCACGTTGACCTTCCTTGGGACCTAGGTAAGTACCGTGGAAAATTTTATGATTGTAGCTATTACAGGGACTGAATGCATAGCGAACAGGCAGACAGACGTTTCATTTTACATCTATAGATCGGGCGTTTTTTAAGCCATCTTACTGACAGCCTTCCGAGAGCATAAGAGGAGCATGGAGCCTGCTCAAAATGTGAAAAGCTGCATGAAACAGTGAATCAATGAAAGAAGCATAGAGATTTTTCATTCTGTCCTTTACAGTATTTCAACAACACCGAGAAAGACGAATCTCTCCGAGTCTACATTCCGAATTCGAATCCTAATATTCAAACTTGATGCATATCTAATGAGCATCAATCAACGCGTTATTCGACATTACTGAGCCCTGTAACACTTTCTGGTGAATGGGCTCTATTGCTCCGCTTGTCACGAGAAAAGTGCTCGAAGTGTCCACTTGCTTTAAAGCTCATACCTTAACAAAAAGTACACCTCCGTGTGATTAGCAGAGAATCTAAGACATTCGCGCTCATGGCTTTTCACTCAAAAGCTATGACTATGTCATCATCTATATGATATATGTATTGAGGAGTCGAGAATGGTCTGAAAAGTTTCTGATTGGAAAAATACAAGTTTTCACCGTAGTCTTAATAATATCCTATCATTGACGAAATTTTCTTCATGACTTCCATCTTAATCACGGCAAGCATTTTTCTTCACAAAACCAGCGTCCAACGTCGTCGTTCCAGACACAGTGTTTGGCATTTTCTTTTTGCGACTGCGAGTGAAGAAATACAGATAATCTAATAGACTTACATACCATTCATTAAGTTCTTCTTTCTGACGCTAGTACGATATAAACAAAAGACAGTGCAAACCTACGTATATGGATTCATATAGTCGCCTAGGGCGAAGTTTTTAAACACAGAATTCCATGAAGCCTTGCACGAGAAAACCGAGAGTCTCTGACTATCTCGAGAGAATAGAAGCATTATTATGGTCGGAATTTTACAGACTTTTTTCCGTTGATTCGTATCAAATTCACATGCGTTCCGGTAAAAATTCATCAGAAATCATCGCAGAAAATTCTGGTGGAGCACTGCTTCCTTGAAATCTTCAGAAAGGTTCCGGTAACAAAAGTTTTTTAGCCGGTTTTCTTTACCCACGGATATGGTGCTCGAAAAGTTACTATCTGAACCGTAATCTCATAAAACTATTTTCGACTTCCAAATCTAGTCATCTCCAAACGTACTCAAGGTGAGATCAGATCGAAATCCAATGAAAACCAATGAGTTCCTGTCGATTCTAGTGATAATCCTTGTCCCTGAAAACTGATCGGAATCTTTCCTGCGCACCGTCGTTCGAAACAAGCGAAAATCAAATCCTTTTTTCAGGCCCAAGAATACCAACTCATACTAACTCGGTTCTGTCGGTTTGAAAATCATTCAGCAGCATCCTATCGAACGCTCTAGATCTAAATGCATATTTCTTACACATCATCACGAGGTTCTACTTTTACACTCAAAAGTCATGAGTGCAAGCCCTCAATGCTTTTGCCTAATCTCATCGAGATCCATGTGTCATTGAAAATGAGCTGTACATTCAAAGGAGACTTCCGGTACCTCCGTAATGAGGGTGAACACAACAGGTGTTATCTTCTCTCCCTTCAACCCAGCCGTCTCCTATTACAAAGTCATTCGCCTCACTGAATTTGCACGACAACCGAATGAGAGACGTCGGCACACAGCATCTAGTCAACGTCTTGAAACTAACCACGTTAGGAGCTATCTTCCCTCATTCATCCCAGCTATATCCCATTTCACAGACACTCACCACGCTGGATCTGGGCGACACTGAAATCGGGGACATCGGTGCACAGCGTCTGAGCAATGCTCTGAGAATGAACACGGTAGGTACTATCTCCCCTTCATTTATTCATCTGTATCTCTTTGTACAGACACTCACCTCACTCTCTCTGGACAAGAATCGAATCGGAGACATTGGCGCCAAGCATCTGGCTGATGTTTTGAGCGTGAACAAGGTAGGTATCGCCTCACTTCAATCATCCATTTGTATCCCTTCGCACAGGCCCTTACCTCACTTAACCTATACTACAATCAAATCAAACACGTCGGCGCACAGCATCTGAGTGTCGCTCTGAAAATGAATACGGTAGGTGCTATCTTTCTTACATTCACACATCTGTATCCCAACGCACAGACACTCACTTTACTTGATCTGCGAGTCAATGGCATCGGAGAGGTCGGAGCACCGTATCTGAGTGATGCTCTGAGAGTGAACACCGTATGTGCTGTCTTCCGATTATTCAACCCTGCTGTATCCCATGACATAGACACTCACCAAACTTTACCTCCGCGCCAATCAAATTGGAGACGTCAGCGCAGAGAATCTGGGCGCTGTCCTGAAAATGAACACAGTAGGTTGTACGCTCTCTTCATTCACTCATCTCTATCTCTTCGCACAGACACTCACTTCACTTGATTTGGGCGCCAATCAAATCGGAGACATCGGGGCACAGCATCTGGCTGATGCGCTGAGAGTGAACACAGTAGGTCCTGTCTTCCATTCATTCCCTCGTCTATATTTGTTCGCAAAGACACTCACTACACTAGATTTGGGCTTGAATAGAATCCGAGAGGTCGGCGCGGAGCATCTGGGTAGTACTCTCCACGTGAACAAGGTAGGTAACGTCTCGCCTTTATTCACCCATTTGTATCCCTTCGCAAAGACACTGACCACACTACATCTGAATAGCAATCATATCGGAAACATCGGTGCACAGCACTTGGGTGATGCTCTGAGGGTGAACACGGTAAGCACTATCTTTCCTTCATTCCCTCATCTGTATTTCTTCGGGCAGTCACTCATCTCACTTGAGCTGAGCTTCACGAAAATCGGGTACAGCGGCGCGCAGTATCTGGGCAACGCTCTGAAAGTAAATTCGGTAGGTGCTATCTTTTCTCCACTCAACCATCTACATTTATCCACAAAGGCACTCAAATTATTTCATCTGGGCAGCAATCAAATTGGAGATTTCGGAGGAAGCAATCTGGGTGATGCGCTGAGGGTGAACAGGGTAGGTGCTATCTTCGCTCCATTCACTCACTTGTATTCCTTAATACAGACACTCACCTCACTCTTCCTGCACCACAGTGGAATTGGAGAAGGCGGCGCACGTCATCTGGGTGATGCTTTGAGGGTGAACACGGTAAGCCCTATCCTCCCTTCATCCACTCAACTCTAGCTCTTCACATAGACACTAATCTCACTCGATTTGCGCGGCAATCAAATCGGAGACGGCGGCGCGCAGCATTTGGGTAATGCTTTGAGGAAGAACACGGTAGGTACTATCTTCCCTTCATTGACCCATCTGTACCGATTTACACAGACACTCACTTCACTGAGCTTGGGTGGCAATCAAATCGGAGACGTCGGCGTGCAACATTTGGGTGATGCTTTGAGGGCCAACACAGTAGTTACTATCATCCCTTCGTTGATTCATCTCTACCGTTTTACATAGACACTCACTTCACTGAGCTTGGGTGGCAATCAAATTGGAGACGTCGGCGCACAATTTCTGGGCCTTGCTCTGAGGGTGAACACGGTAGGCGCCATCTTTCATGCATTCAACCCACCTTTATCCTAACATGCAGACGCTCACCTCACTCGATCTGTACGACAATCGAATAGGAGAAATCGGTGCACAGCATTTGCTTGATGCGCTGAGAGTGAACACGGTAAATGCTATCTTTCCTTCTTTCACTTATCTATATCTCTTCGCGTAGACACTCAGCTCATTGCGTCTGTACGGGAAGAACATTGAAGAAAATCTTTTGATCACGATACAAGAACTTATTACGGGAAATCAAAGTTTGAGATCGTAGTGATGGAATATACTGTGACTATATAAAACAAGCTTGATTGGATCCGTGTAGATTGTCGCGATTTTAGTTATATCGGATAAAGGTAGAGGGTGAGTTTTAAAGAAGACTACCGCAAGCGGCTGCGTCCGAATTGTACGGACTCTTCAAGCGGTTTAAATAAAATCTGCATAAATAGATTAATATCAGATGTAAAACAGATTGAGCTATATAACATGGAGATATAAACCAATTTGCTGATATCGACTCTTGCTTTTTCAGCAATAGATGTTTGATGTCTCAGTTTGTTGAGTTGCTGTAGCAAATATGTTTTTTTTGATGAAGTTTAAATGCAGAGTTTAGCTTCGCCGCCGCAATTACTAACTTCAATAAGATAATATTCTTAAGGGCTTGATAAGAATATATCTGAAATAGAGGAAAGAGTGTATAATTCACGTTGAGGTTGATGAAAAAAAAGCAATAACAGAATTTAAATATACGAAAGGGTAAATTAGCTAGTCAATGAAATCGTTTCATACTTCAGAATGAGCAGCTTGAGCTTTACCAAATTGTATTTTAGTATCAATTGATTTTCGAAAATGTCGAGTATAATGCATAACTTATTCGTGGGTATATTTTTTTAATTGCATAATTGAATCATGAACGTTGCTCTTTGAAAACACTGTTGCTGTTGTAGTTATTCGAGATAATTCAACTAAATGTTTGAATATTTGTTCACCAGAATGATGTTCTCTATGACATTCGGGCATTATACCACATTCAAAGAAGTCATCGATTATATTACTAATATTATCCTTCAATCGACTTATTTTCTCTTGTATAAATTCAATGTTTGTGTCATTATTAAGTTCTTTGGTAGATTAAAGAACTTCTGCTGCCCAACAGCTATTTTCTCGACCTGATTTTAAAAATGTTCTCGAAAGTTTTAATTTATAATCATCTTGAATCCATTTATCATAAATTGAAATGATTGCTGAAACATAAGCATGGGTCACATAATTATGTATCATAAAGTTTGCACTGATTGATTTATCGGTATACCATTTTAATACTTGATTTCCATTAAGATAATCACAATTATCATAACTAGTACGATTCATTGACCATTGTGATGATAGTTGTTTACTACGATGATAAGAATAATTTGTTTGACGATTATTATGCGCATAATGACGACGATTAGTAAAAATATCACTCTGTTGATGAAAATTTTGATTAGATCGATTTCGATAATGAGATTGATGCATGTTCTCATGACCATGATTATTATCTGAACAGGATTGTATTGTTGATTGATCGATGAAGACTGAACTGCGTTGTTTTTTTCGACATGATTTGAAAAGATAGTACTCTTTAACGCTCAAGACAGATATATCTGAAGTAGAAAACAAATCTATTTATCATCAAAGACTAGGCTCAAAAAATAACCATAAAGAAAAGGAATAAAAAAATGATGAAATATGATTTATTTATGATAAATAGAATGTAACTAAGTTTATGTGGTTTTTTCTATGCCGTATTCATCCAGGAAATTCTTGAGTGCTAAAATAAGAAAAAGATATATTTTAAATCAGAAAAATTTCATGGCAATGTATCTTTACTTGTTGATGAAAAATACATTTCTATATATAAGCTTCAACTTGTTCTTTAGACCATTTCTCTTGTATAACCTCGTCGAATTTGGTAATTGCTAAACAATTACTATATGGAGGGTGAGGGTGAGATTACAGATGAGATAGATAAATTTCGAAGCAGTCATACGACATGTTTCGTGGATTGTATTTTTGATAGAAGAATCTCATTGAATTTTTTTTCGAAGTAACATTATAGTTATCTGAAATGATATTGATGAGAATTACATTGTATTAGAAGAATATTTATTTAGTTTCAGTAGAATTGGTTAGAGTTTTGAATACATTTTCTATATGGAAAGAGCAAAGATATTTTGGTGTTTATGTTAAGAAAGTTAATATAAAATAAATGACCCGTTTGAGTGGTCATCATGGCTCTTGTTAGGATATTCATAGCAATCATTGATATGACTGCGATCATCGTAGTTGTCATTGTCGTCGTCGTGTTTATCACCATAAGAAAATGTCTTTTTAAATTGATCTATCAATTGTAGATGTTTTATCAGAGCTATCTGACGACTTTTAATGATACTCATCATTGAACGCACATTGAATTCTGAAGGAGCCATCGTTGTTAGTCATGGATGTAGAGTGAGAAATGTTTTCTTTTTATCTTCGATGATCATAGCATATTTCTGTGCTTCTGCTGTTGTCTTTACAATTTCTCTTTCCAAAAACAATTTTTTGTAATCACAAGGTTCTTTTTCATTGGACAATTGAGTATCAGTTATGCCAAATAAGTTATTGAAAAGCATTCAATACCGACTTATGTAGTTGTCAGCGTCGTCTAACAAACGTTGTTTGGAAAAACTTGTTTCTTCTTTAGCTCGCTGTTTATCGAAAGTAGCTTGCCCAATATCTCTCGTTACAATCAACTAGAATAAAATAGGAACTATTTTTAATAGAAAAACAATGCGATGAAATTCATACTTATTCAGCAGTCAGCTTTAACCAAATGAATATCATTAGCAATAATCATCAACAACTTTCCTTTTTCGTCGAATTGATCACGTACGTGTCGTCGATCTTCACGTACGAATTCAATAATAACTGCTGATAATAGAGTCCTATCTGTGATCGATAATGGTAAATCTGGTAATGGATGTGAATGCTGTGTTTGTTGTTCTAAATATTGAATCAATTGGTAGATAGCGTTTTTGTCTTTTTGCTCGATAGTTTTCAAATGTTTCTTAAGGTACTCTTCATTTTTAAAAAATACTAGACTAATTCTATCCCGTTTAATCTCACCTTTGGCCATCAAACAAGCCTATTTTCGTGCAGCTTGTAATTTGGTAACATCTGTTTCGAGCCATTGTTTGATTTTCATATGACGATTATCATCATGCAGGAGAATGAGAAAAAATTTTGTTTGAATTCCTTATTCGAAATGTTCCAATAATCAGATATAACTTGACATTCAAGTGTGTCTGTTTTTATCTGGTCAATATCATTTACATGACAATTCTAATTACAAGAAAGAATAACATTTCTAGTAAGAATTATTGAACAATAAATCTTACTTGTTGTTCAGTAGATTCTGATAATAAGAGTTCTTTTTCTTGTTTCTGTTTTCCGTGATGGAATGGATGATTTGATTCAGTAGTAACATTAACGATGATGTCATCAGATGAAATATTTTCATTTTCGTTGGTATTGTGAAGAGACATTGACTCACTTGTAGCCATCGTTGAGATACAATTAGTTGAGGTAATAACAGTAGAAAAATGATCTAAAATGAAAGAAACATCTACTAATACAATGACTTCTATAGAGTAAGTAGGATGAGAGATGTGCACATTGCTTAGAATAGAGAAATGAAACGATACAAATATCAATCACAAGTCAATTTAAAGTACAAAGTAATAATTAAGAAACTAATTATACTAGGCACATTTTCACTGTTTAATAAATCAAAAATTAGTTTAAAATGACTGATATAATTGATCAATTTGTCTTTCTTTAGTACTATAATTATTCATTCAATTGTTCATTTTTAATTTGAATATTTTTTTAAATTTAATATTAAGAAAAACTATTGAAAGATCTATATCATAAGATTTATTATCTGTATTTACACGAATGATAATTAGAATGATTTAATTGGATAAATGTTCGTATGTTTTTTTTTTTAAATGAAATATTTTTATTTATATAAATATATATGATTAATATGGTGACGGTCATATATGTCCCTGAAAAAATGTCCCTAAATAAAACGTTCTAGAAGAAATATCCTTACAAAAAAAAAGTCCTACTCAAAAATGCGCGACTTGCTGAATAACATATTAAAGAATTATATGCTCGTTTTACTAATGGTTTAATAATAGGAAAAGATTTATTAATTGGATTGTTCTTTTTTGTTGCAAGTGAAAAATAAGATCAAACATATATAGAATAAAAAAGCGTTTTAATAATATCATCCTCAGAATTTATTGACATTTTTACTTAAAATGACATGTGCATATAAAGGAAATTTTTTTCTATGGACAACATCGTCAGGAACATTTTAGTCGAGAATAATACGTGTATCAAAAGGACAATTATTAAAAGACATTTTTTCAAAAGATCAATTAGCAGGGACACTGATGAGACGATATTTTTTCAGGAACATATATTACCCAATTCGGAATTTTAAACATTTAGAAATGTAATATAAAAATAGTTGACTGAAGCATATGCAAGCATTATCTTTTCTATTTCATTAAATGATAAATAGTTATTATAGAATTTATCTTTAAAATAAACTTTTACAATAAGTATAACAAATAATAAAAGAGAATAATTCTTCACATGTATTTTTCATTTTGATTTTATAGCGTCAATCGCAAAGGAATAATCAACTAGATCATTAAATGATATATCAATGCATTCAAAATTCAAACATCCTTTGTTAATATACTAATCTAAGGATACTCGAAGAACTTTCGGACATTGCGACACCTTAAAGTACTTTTAAGTACGTATAAGGTACTCGGTTAAGTATTCTGCTGGAAAGAAACTAGTAAGTGGGTAATTGTAATATTTTCAATTCTGAAAACTCAGTCAAGTCATATTTCGGCATATGACAGAACTTGAGTTGATTGAATCTTCATCTAACTACTTCAAGATGCTCATCTCTCAATTTACGATCGAGATCATCATGTTCTCGACTAGTAAATAGTTAAAAGATAACCTAGCACAAAATTCGTATGAAAAATTCTTAATTTCGTATGCTTTATCGTGTTGTTTATATGGAGCCATGTGTTCGAAAGAAAACGATGAATGAGCAGTTGCTACACAGAATGCAACAAATCTAGGATAACCTTTTGAGCTTTTCTCAGTAGAATTACAGGTTTGGGTACTCATACAAGTATTTGTTGATTTAACATACTGTTATGGACATCCAATCTAATAATCTAGAAGTTGATAATGTGCATTAACACAAAATGATTTTCTCCGAATCTTCATCGAGCGAAATTAATTTGGTCTTATAACTGGCATAACATTTTTGAAATAAGTCTTCACGTTTCTTTCTTTGTTTGTAATATAATGTTAACCAAAGCATATATTTCTGATAATCATTAAATGTTTTTTTTGTCTAAATCAGACCTTATAAAGATAATTTTAAATTTTCTGTAATATCGTTGATACAATTGAAACAGTAGTGGCATGCAGAATGGCATAATTAACATTCAGAAAAAAATATACTGACAAAATATAAAATATGAAAGCAGTACATACCGGATTAATACATGATTCACTAGAGCACGACCTAGAAATAGGACTTTCGCAATAACTCAAAATATTTAAGATTTTACTCAATTAAAACTGATTGAATCGAAATAAAAATGGTATATTCATGTATTTTTTACGCTCTGTCAAATCACACATAATTCATTCAAATTTTGCATTGCTGTTCCTTCACTACAGATTAGTGGCGTAGCCACACTGGAATCAACTGGGGCTCAGCCCCATCACCCTTGTTCTAAAGATACTGAATTTTTTAATTGAAACAAATAAAATTCATTTAGGATACTTTCATTCGAATATTTAATTGTTGAGAATATAATATGTCGTTTTAGATTGAATGTTACGTGTACTCCAGAAAGAGTGGGTCTCCTTCAGTATTTTAAAGATTTTCCTTTATCATCCCTGTAATTAAAGCTCCTTTTATTAGCAAAAGAAAAAACTTGAAGTTCTTTACAAAAGCATATATGACTCGGCATAAGAACAGTTTTAGATATAATTTAAACATATCACCCGTAATAAATGACTGTATTTTGCATTTCATATTTTAATATCTAAATAGGTTTTATTATAACAAAAAGAAGTATACCACAACATGCAGCGTGAAAAGTTCTATAATCTCCAAACTAAAGTTTGTTTTAATTATATCTTATTATGTTCAACAAAACTCCAATCTCTATGCAACCGGTTTTTGCAACGACCACAATTGGTCACACGTAGTTTTGCTTTTTTTGAAAACAAAAAATATACAAATAAAACAAATTTTAGTTTGTAAATTGTAGAGTTTTTCACGCTGCATCCAATGATATATTTTGTTTGTTATAATAAAACCTATTTAGTTATTAAAATATGAAATGCAAAATGCAGTCATTTATTACGGGTGATACATTTAAATATATCTAAAACTGTTCTTATGCCGAGTCATATATGCTTTTGAAAAAAAATTTCAAGTTTTTTCTTTTGTTAATAAAAGGAGCTTTAATCACAGGGATAATAAAGGAAAAATCTTTAAAATACCGAGGGAGACGCGTTCTTTCTGAAACACTCGTTAATTGAAGATGGCAGAGAACGTGCTATTGATACTCGAAGATTAGTGGTAGTGGTTCGAGAATCGCTGTTTTTAATCACACTATTTATCTTTTATAAGATTTTAGGTCTCATAAAAATTCTACCAGATAAATTAAAAGATACTAAATGAATTGCAAGAATAAAAGAGCACATCATTATATTCTGTCTTTATGTCATAGTCAAGACACTTGATTACGGTAAAGCACAACAATTAATTCTATTAATAGTTGAAGAATTTAATTTATCACGAGATGAAAAATTGTTTGAACAATTATTTTAAATAATACTATATGTTGTCGACAAAACAACATTAATCTTAATGATAGACCAAGACAACATTGAGGACGAGTTGTTCCCATCGAGTTGAAAGATTCAATTATTACTAATTAGTATAGATGTTGTGAATCCCGATTGGAAAAAAAGATCTTTACCTTGAAAGCGCGATTACTTATCCGATCTCTTTAACAACTGTGAGCAAAACTTTTTCCAAGATGAAACTTATCAAAATAGAGAGAAATACCATAACTCATGATTATTTAAGCGATTTATGTCTATTAGCTATCGAACGCTATATTAGTGTAAATTTTGAATAGCTTATTGATAAATTTTCTGGTAATCATAAAAATAGTCGTATTATATTAAAAGAAAAATGATCTTTTTTTGTCTTTAACGTATTTTGTTTACATGAAGAAATTAGTTTATCACTCATCAAGACTACTCAGTGCGAAAATATAACTCTCAGGTCGATGATTCCTGAAGCAGTATTCCATGAAATCACCAGAAAACCATGGGACCAGCCATTTCCGTGCCGGATTGTTCGATCTAGGCTGTTGAACGTGATTCCGATATTATGTCTGAGAATTGATATTCATCAATCTCTACAAATATAAATTAATAAGTGACTACAAATGGCTAGATATAATCGGGGGCTGAGTTCGATCACCCTCAAATTTCTGGTTACGCCACTAGTCCAGATGCATCAGATGAGGAGGCTATTTCCATCCCAAACAGTGCTTTCTGAAGACGGAGCTTGAATCTGACAAATCAAATTTTTCTATACGATCTTTACAATTTCAGCAGTGAATATCTATGTTATCGAATAGATGGATTTGATTCGTTGGATTTCGATCATTATTGATCGTGTATCAATCTAACACCCATTGGTGATGATCATATTGATTTTCTTAGAGCTCTTGATGACTGGAACAATTGACAGTACTGCTATCTGTTTTCAATCGTCAGACATTTCTGCGAATTTTCAAGTTGCAATGCATGCGTTTTGCATACGAATAGATGGAATGAAAGGAATCGTGTGATCAACGAGCTGATTACTTACACGGAGAAGATGAGTGTATGCTATTCCTCTAAAATACTCTTATGGTATAGTAGCACACCATGAAATTTATCGACTAAACAAGAAGCCTAACAAAGAAAAAAAAACAGCCAGTACTTGGTTTGCTTCCAATTCTCTAGAGTACAGACATAACGAAGAAGTCTTATCCAAACAATACATTATCAATCACTACCGATCAGAAAATGATACTTCATCAGTACAATGTATGTTTTTGTAGGAATAGAGACACACTGCTTAAGACCCAATCGAAACGGTATTCGCCGAGAAACTTAGTATACTTCATTCTATCGATTTGTAAAGACTAGAAATGCGAGAACAACAAAAAGTCTTTTGAATGTTGGGCAGAGAAAGTACAGTGCTCATTAAGCAAAGGCTAAGAGGAAAATTATTTTCAATATTTTCGATAAACCACTTTAAAGAAGAGGGTTTTTAACTACAAATGAATATGTGCTTCGAAGAGGGCTTTTATCTGAGATATTATTCAACATTTTTTGCATTTAATATAATTGAAAAAAATATAGGACTAAAGAAGACAAATTTTCTTATCTGAATGTTCAATATGAACGGCATTTCGAGCATAAAAAAGTTGACTTATTATGAATATTGACTGTACGATTACTAGTTAAGATCAAAAAAGATTTAAATCGTATCCAAACATGAATACTAAAAAGTTCGAGATAACGTCTCTCAAGTTGAAACAAAATAATTATAGGAACTGTCTTGAAATAAGACCTAAATGTTCTAAGAATCCTTCTTCTATACAAATCTGAAAAAGTTACAGAGAGAAGCTTTATCCTTATCAGTTATTTGTTAATGTATTGGCAAGCAAGCTTTCTACTTGTGAACGATTCTTCATAATAACTTTACTAAAGAGTCAAATACGAAAGCTGACAAAAGTTAAATAGCCACGTCTAATCTTTTATTTTGATTTAAAGACTGCTCTCATTGTAATTCATTTGTCGAAATCGTCGCTATTCTTTATTATATAATATATACATATCATAAATTTGAATATTATTTAAATTCAACGCTAGAAATTGGCAGAGCATTAGAAGGATCAATTTGATTATTAGAAGGATAAAATCGTCGTTTCCATTGTTGCCAAAACTTTTTAATTAATACACATCTCACTTGTCGACGATATTGTGATGACGACAACCAGAATATATAAAAATTTATCTAAAAAGATTAATATTTTACTATTAATTATAAAACATAAAATTTTACCGCATAATTCAGATATGCAATTGAATTGATAATTGCTTGGACTAATCTTTCAATAGCTATTCGCATAGAATCATTTGGATTAATAATAATATGAGTTGAATAGATACGATAGATAACAAATGGTGTATTTAAAATGATCAGAAAACTAACACGTAAAAGAACTAACTTAGTTAATTGTCGATCTAGACGACGACGAACAATAGGTATTTGTCGTCGAATAATGCGACGAACATTACGATAGGCTAAAATACTAAACGAACCAGAAACTATAATTGGTAAGATACCAATTAAAATTGGATAGAAAAAATACGAATAATATTGGATCAATATAGGATATGAAGCGGCACAATCAGTTGGTAGTTTGGCCTCAAAAAAAGCACCGAATACAAGTGAATGACAAAATGAAAAACATATTGCTACAATAACTAAACAACGAGCCAGTTTCATTGTACTTTTTTGTCTTAAGTAAACTAAATAACTTGTTGAAAGAAATTGATCAAATGCAGTCAAACATATTGTAGAAAATAAAACTAATGCCATCGTTTGTCCTATTATAATTCGTAATTTACACCATATAGGAGAATAATACCATATATCAAATCCATATCGAAAATTTAAAAGACGTAAAATTAAATTATATATCAATAATCCGATATCGACAATGGATTCAACCATTAGATAGAATACACATTGATTATTTCGAAATATTTTAAGCTTCATAAAAATAAGTATGATTAGTGAATTACCAATTACTCCCATGATGACCATAATGATAATAGTAGAAATATTATATTGTTGAGTTAACATTGAAATTGTGGACGGAGATAACATATTTTAATGTTTAATTCTGATGTTTCTTTGTATTTACTAATGAGATAGAAGTAGAAATGCGTGATTAAATGTCGTCATTAAAAAATATCTCGTGTTGTGCATGTTCTTTATGCAGATGGTGGAAATTTATTTTATTTTTATCTATTTGATGTCAGATTAAAGTAATCTGATTAATTATGAAATTTTCAATTAAAAATTTTTTTAATCAAACAAAAGAAATTTAATAATTATTATGAAAAAATTTATCCTCTGATCTATCATGTAAAAGTAATATCAGTAGAAAGTGCGCAAAAAGCTGAGTACTACTCAAAAATAGGAGCTCGGGAATACTTTTTTTTCTTCCATTCTTTCACATGCAAATATATTTAGACATGTAAGAGAAAATTAAGAAAAAGAATGTTCATATTCGTCTTGCATTTCTAATGATAAATAGCTGAACTGATGCCAAAAATGAACTTATAAGAAAAAGACCAAAATGAGCATTACTCCAAAACATCATTTTCTAAAATCAGATCGATTGCGAGTACAAAAACATAAAACTATTACTGATTAATAATAGCTAGAATCCCTGTCGATCAAAAACTCCTGTAATAAATAATCAATTATTTAAAAACTATACACTATTATCACTTAGTCTTCATTGCTTCAGATTAGGGGTGTTACTTTATCTTTACTCTATAGATAAAGGTAAAGATTTACTTCGTTTTTATTTTATAAAGAATAAAGATAATCTTTACTTTAAAAAATAAAGTTATTTAACGCTAGCGTTCTTATCTATTCGAAAATTAGTTTAAAATTTAAACGTAAAAAATGACAATACGCTGATACACTTGCTTTTTAATTGATTTGTTCTCTAAACTTCATGTGAGTTATTTCAACAAATTCCTTCGTAAGAATTGAAACGAAAATCAAATTTTACTCATATACCTTCAGTTCAGTGTTATTTTTCTAAAAAATGAATTAGCTTTTACTGTAGGAAGTGGTTGCAACGTTTACATGGTTCTACTTGTACACAAAATATATCTTTTGTTTGATTGCTTCCGCAATATAGTTATCATCTTTTGACAGTGGCACAAGTGAAGGGCTGATAACGATATCCAATGATGAAATTGTTTCACTTCTACGAGATGGTTTGATCGAAATTGGTTAACTATTTTGTTTCAATGTTTTCTTTATCTTTATATAAATTTTAGATCTCGGATTTCTTTCGGATCTGATTAAATAAAGAAAGAATGATAAAATTTATCACGAAATAATAACTATAAACTCTTCAATATTTACATTCGCTATAATACAGTACTAACCGTTGTGTATAAATACAACGAAAGAGCAATTATTTCGTCATTTAGGCTTTATTATTTAAATCTAATTTAGAACTCACTTTGTTACTTAGTCAGCTTAAAATCGAATCGAAATTCTAGCATTTATTCTGTTATAGATAACAGATATAATGTTCATTTGTTATTTAAAAAAAACGTTCGTTCACATCAGAGATCGGCGGGACAGGACAGGATAAAGCTTTATGTTAAATAGTCCCGCGATTAATCTTTTTAAATTTATATACAGTACTCGACAAAAGTCTCCACCCTAAATGAAAGCTGTCTTAATAAGGTTTGTTTGTTTTGAGGTTTTTACTAAAGCAAGGGCTTGATGAATCTTGATCGTAAACAAAAGCTGGAAGCCAAGTTGCTTACCGAGACTAAAATATTAGCTTATCACCAACGATTTTCTTTTATTTTACTAACTCAAGCTAGGAAATAGATACAATAGCGCTCAATCCATCATTGGAAAGTCTAGCTCTTGATCTTTCTTCATTAAGATTATCATTACAGACTGACGTCTTGTCATTAAGTTATGGTCTATATACTGCTTATCTATGAAACTGACATATTGCAGTCTGACTACTTTTTGATTCAAATCTCGAATTAGATCCAACCGTTCAGGCCGAAAATTTTATCATAGATTGTATAAGAATGCGCAAAGCTATACTAAACTTTTCAGAAATATAGTTAGCACGAAAGTGAAGATTCACATCATTCTATACCTCCGGACCGACAACTCTGAGAAATCATCATAGTACGACAAATCGAAGTGATCTTTCTAGCAGAGATAGATCACCATCAGAAGTCGCTGCTTTATCAAAAATATTACCTTTACCTCAATGAATCGAAACGTATCAATATTTTCTTCAAATATCTCACAATTTCGTTAGAAATATTAAGGAAGATATTTTTGATGTTGCGCTGATATTTTAGCCCTTGTAAGCAAGGTGGCCTTCAGCTTTTTTTCTATGATCAAGACTCATTAACGCCTTACTTTGGTAAAAGTTTCAAAACAAACAATCCTTACGAAAATAGTTAACAGCAATATCTTTTCATAATATATCTATGTAAATAACCCTATTCGTTATTCTTTATGATCGGTATTATCAAACGATTGTTTTTTGCTATAAACTGAACTTTGAATATATTATCTACAGGTTTAATATTTGAAAATAAAATATTGAAAACTTTGACGGGATGCGAGACGAGACGGGACAGAAAAATCCTCGTCCCGTCGATCTCTGATGAGGATATAAATGAAGGGTTTTTTTGAAACAGAAAAACAACTTTTAAATACAAGTTCTTCATGAATACGTTATTTTTATAACAATTTCTTTATAATTCTGTTACAACGGTTTTATTAATCAGAATACGTTGAAAGTTTTTCATAAAAACTAATTGAAAATGATTTTATGTTTACATGAATATATTGGCGATGGTTGTGTTCATGCTACTTGGTTTGATCTGGATCCCGCAATGAAAACAAAACACAAACGAATTTCTTAGAGACATTATTTTCATGTTATTTTAACAAATAGATATGAAACTATTTAGAATCAAGTCATCAATTGATTGTAGTCAATAGCGACCAAAAAAAAATGAAACGTTTTCAAATTTCATGGTGTAATGCTCGAGTAGCTACCATATCAGCGATGATACTTCTCACACCTTCAAGGATAGATCGATTCAAAATTGAAATTTTATTTTAAGAAGATTTTGTTTTCTAATGTTTAATACAAGAAAAAATCACTCGATAACTGTGGTTGGTTATACGATGACGATGGTTAAAAATCCATCCATGTTCAATCCAAAATGGAGATTGAAATCCTTCAGTAAGCCTACAATCAGTAACGATTGTATTCTTTGAAGTTTTCGCATTAACATGAAATTCATTTAATGCTGGCATGAGATGCATAATTTGCTTCCATCGACTAGCATGGAAATAAGAATAATCGCTCGATATAACCCACAATGCTGTCATGTAACGAATATTTATGTGAACATTAGAAGTATATCGAAGAAAATGCTCAAAAGATTTCCAATCGAGTCTATATACATTTAAACTTGTAAACCAATCTTCACACATCGGCTGATCATCCGACGGTTCATCATCCCAAGGTACCTCATTCTGCCATGGCCTTCTTAAAAACAACTTCCAGCATCCTCGAGGCCTACGTACTCTCAATACATATTTTGGGTCTAGATATTTATCGTGAGATATCGGAGGTGAAGAGTTATATCGTTCAGATTCATATGATAATTTGAAATATTTTAAAAATGGCATAGAGGAAATCAGCTTCAAGATTTGGTCACGTTTTGATTGATTTTTTTCGATAATATGAGCAAAAAGATAGAATAGGCAAGGCAACGAAATTAATTCTTCAAGTAACGATAGAAAAACATCTGATTCAATATCATTCAAGACAATTTGTTCCAGTTTCGTAAACCGTGAATCGATGGAAAACAATGTAATGAAACGATCGCTGATGGTAGAATCTGATAAACGAAGAGAAATGATTCTATGCAGATTAGGTTGTATAATTTCTCTGATTCGATATTGTAAAACATCTTCCCTCATAAATGGAAGGTGTAATTTCAATGGAATCATCGAATGATTAAGAAGATATTGAAACCGTGCATTAAGATTTAAAAAAATGTCATATGCTTCACATCCATCTAGATATTCCCATATCTCATAAATAATTTCATTTGGAAGATCTTCAAAGCAAGTACCGAACAATCTAATTAAAATATTAAATTAATGATTACATATAATAGACTATCCATAATACCTTCGTATTGTTTTTTCGATCCCTAAAAGAATTTTCTTGAGAAAAAAAACAGTTTACATTTTATATGGCTTCTTACTTTTCTCTTTACGACCATTGCCATAAATGATGTGTTGTTGCTCTTGATTCATTTTTGAAATAAAAAAAAGAATCACAAATATGAAAGAAACACAGTATTTATATTATAGTCATTGGTATGTCATGACTCAGCTCTTGCGAAATACTTATTTTTTGTCTTCGAGCACTTTTTTTCGATAGAAAAGAAATACATCATACATTAGTTATGCATGTTTGCACAAATCTTTCTACTTAACTGGGTGAGGGTGTCGATAGTTTTCTTCTCTTTATCCTTAATCACATCCTCATCCGTACACTCAAAATTCTACACTGTAAAAGAAAGAATGGGAGTTTGAAAAATTTCTTCATTCCACATGTTTAAACCTTTTCTTCGAAAAAAAAAACGTATTTTTGTGACAATAAGAATGTGAAAAAAAAGGAAAGATTGTGTGATTGAGAAATCATGTGCATATCTACTCATTTTCTGCATGATCGCATTAAGAATCGAAAGAAAGTAAATCACTTATAAAGGAGGGGGTCGTTAAAACACACAATCGGCTTTCTCTTAAAAAGCCATCTCTCTCACTCCCATAAGTCGATTTTGACAACATAAGCCTGAAACTTATAATTTCGTCTATTCCACACATTCTGGCTCTATTAGATGTACTCCTAAACATGCGTTTTTTCCTATAACATTTTGACTTTTCGAATTAGTTTCTGACTTGTTTCATTGGAAAAATTACGACGATCCAATTTTGATTAACAACATAATCGATATAGCCGTCTCTGTAGACTTTTCACCTTATATCATCAAGAGAAACATAATTGTCCAACACTAGTTGAAGACAATGTGAAAGAAAGTTTCAGGAATGAATTTTTAATTCAAAGATGTTGAACGAGAACAGATGACTTGTTTTTGATCCATGTGTCATGAAGAAGTAGTTTTGTGGGGTCGAATCTTTTTTTTTATTTCATTAGCTAATCATGTTTCATCTGATGTAGATTATTAATAACTATGTGGTAGTCTCCATTTTTTCCTTATTTTGTCATTTCCGAAGTGATATTTCATACGCTAACGATCTCAATAGTGACATCTATACTGATACTTCTCAGCTGTCAGCCCCTTTCTTGCTGATTAATGCGTCGGATTCAGAGAAGATTGACCGATAGGGTGTGTTATCATTTACTCTAAATTGTGATCCCTGGATTTATCCCTAAAGAAAATCCCTATTTATGGATGAAATAGTAGTTATCATCATTCTGGTCACCAAGTAGGGATGGCGAATTTAGGAATGTTTCAACTTAGGGATTTTTTTCGAAAAATATGTTGTAAATAACTAAATTTAATACCAATCTACTTCAATAAATTATCATTTACTCTAAATCAGGATTTGAAAAATCCATCCCTAAATCATATTAACTTATGATCGATTATCATTTATCAGAAGATACTGTTACCAAGTCTAACTCTAAGTCATATTTATGCTTTCGAATGATTAAACGAGTATAATCAATACTGATGACTAGATAAATGTTTATTTTTACTTCTTTTGAATATTCGATGATAGTTTATTATTCGCTCTACACTGTTGTCCTAGATTTATTTTTACATCGGCTCTTAATGAAGGCACAATTAGACAATTATGACCAATTCTGGTGATCGGAATTGACCCTTTAAAAATGTGATAAGAGAAATTGATTCTTCAGGGCTGTGGTCACTAGAATTGGTCATAATCATTTAATTGTGCCTTAATTAAGAGCCGATGTAAAAATAAATCTAGGACAACAGTGTAGAGCGAATAATAAACTATCATCAAATATTCAAAAGAAGTAAAAATAAACATTTATCTAGTCATCAGTATTGATTATACTCGTTTAATCATTCGAAAGCATAAATATGACTCAAAATTAGATTTGATAATCACATCTTCTGATAAATGATAATCGATCACAAGTTAATATGGATTAGGAATGGATTTTTCATATCCAAATTTAGAGTAAATGATAACACACCCGCTCAGCCTCGATTTATTGAGTAGTCGACTACTCATTAAATCGACGTTCAGCGCACCTGAGAAGGTGTGAAGAAAATATCTTTATACACCATTTGATAGTGCAAAAAATTCCGTCTTTTGAGATATTACAATAAAAATTACGTATAACTGTTGGAATAGAAACTGATGAAATACCACCAAAATGAAAACTTTAATATTTTGACTCAATACTATGGGATCACATTACAATATTATCTTTATAACTCTTCAAGAATTAATGGAAATGAGCTGAAATTTTGGATTTGTAGGTTTTCAAACATGATCTTTCATCTTATGAAACTAAATCGTGTTTTTAAATTTTGCCATATGTCTATGTTTTTCATGTTGGGTGGTCATCTCGCGGATCCTCTCTTAAGTGTAATAAAACGACGTCTTGTTGACATTCTTTATTGAATAAACAGGAAATGTAAAAATGACAAAAACAACTTGACTCGTCCAGTCCTGCTTCAGTGTGAATTTAATTTCTTTATGAATTATTACCATGATGATTTTATAGAACTCATAATTATGTATTTTCGAAGAAAACAGTGAGTGCAAGTTTTAAGTCGAGGTTTTTCAGCTCCTCTCCGTTACAGACATCCATTCTCTTACAGTCAGCTTTTCATTTCAGAAAGACCCCCATTGCGGCTAACACGACATATTAAATGATTGCTGTGGTTTGTCATAGTTCTCTTGCAGCTAAATGTTCGCTTCAAACATATCCATTAATGAAGAGTAAGAACATTAAAAAACTAGCAATAAACCAGCTCCTAATTTATATGAACATGTGAGTTCCACATTTTAACCTCAAAGGGGCTGCGCTAACAAGCTTTTTCGAAGGAAAATAATAACTATAAGTAGTAGGGCAAAGCATTCAAAACTTCACTAAAATTGTATATTGATTAAACGAGAGAGATGGTATCAAGAAGGGGAAAAGTTGGCTCCAATCTCTTGGAGTCTCTTGCAGTTCCTTAGAAGACACAATCATCATCGATTTCAACCTTACTTAAGTGTTTCATCAGATGGCATTATTCAAATTTATCACGGGTAGCTACAAAACAAAATACACGTACCTAAGAAAGAAAGAAAAAAATTAGAAACATAAGTTTTGTTCATTATATAAATTAGATTGTACAACCATGTACTACTATATTTCAATATAGTCCAATGTCTAGTTTTGTAGTTTGCTAGGCACAGATCATAATTTAAAGTATATTCTCTGTCAAATGTAAGTGACTATCTATTTAAAAATATAATGTGTTTTATTCAGTAACTGCGAAAGTAGGAAATGTACAGCTCCTCAATATATGAAAAATAGACAATAATATTTATTAATTCTACATTTAAATATGTCAACAATGACCTCCAATATGGACGATGCTATGAACTTCATTTTCATTTTCCAATATAAATAACAGTTGAAAGCGTAAAATACTAGTATATATTATATTAAATAATACATATTACGACTGAACTTTTGTAATGAGATTCTAGGAAGCTGCCGGCATCGGTAGCTCAACATAAAATTGAAATAAAGTTCGTTTTCTTTCATTCGAAAAATCGGAATTTTTATTAGATTATATTCGTTGAGAGTTGTGTAATGCATAAAAAAATAACCACTTTAACTATTCCTTTTATTCTTTAGAATTTTAATTCAATGATATTTTCAATATTTTTTCACTTCAAATATGGCGAAAGAAATTATCAGAAAATTATTGCAGTCAGTCCTTTTCTGCATCAGTATTCAAGAGAAAGATCAAACAAATATTTTGAGCAAATCACAATAATATAATTTTATTTAAAAATTTCAATATCAGATTCGTGTTTCGGTACACAGAAAAATAAAAATATCGTATAGATCAATGTTTCATTGCATCGGACGATTTCACCTATTTATGAGATAAGTTTCAGTCACATTTACATATGCATTGTACAAAAACGATATGAGTAAAACAATAGATTTCCATAGAAAATGTAAATTAACAACCAAAAACGTTCTCACTAGCATAGGCAATATACAGGAAATCGTCTTCGTCCTTATATTCCTCATAGATTTTACCCATTGTCCAACTCGATGGTGGCATCATCCAAGACTGTTTGAAAGGATTTATGGATTTGAACATTCCTTGCTTTTCATTGTTGACAAAGAGGAAAATACCTTTTGAAGGCGATAGATGAATATGTTTTCGAATGACCATAATGAATTGTGTCATAGTGATATCACTTGGAACAAGAAATTTTCGATTTTGAACATCCTGTATTCGTGAGTCAGGTACACGTTCGACGATTACTGGAAGACGATCTGGATACTTCGTACGAACATTTTCAGCTTCTTGTTTACGTGCTTCGATAGTTTTATCTTCTTTCGTTTGAAATTTCATTGTATTTGACAAATTTCGAATGAGAATAAGTAATATTAATAATGTAACTATGCTTTACCTTTATTCTATACAGAAACGCTTATATATAAGTAAATTCGTCATAAGGAACTTTCACCATCGATGAGTAACATGTAGAATTTTCTTTTACTCTTGCTTATCGCTTTTTTTCTTTCTGTTTCTTTGTTAATAATACAACAATGACGACATTCTTATCCACTGAAGAAAAGAAGACGATTCACTTAGTTGACTATAGTCATTTATCTATTCTTTTTTAATATCACGTGGAAAAAGAAAAGCAAAGACAACATTTGACTATGACGCACTTAAAGCTTCATGAGTTTCAAATAATGCTCTTGTATTCTTATTGTCACTCCAAAAGCTAAAGTTTGAGATACGATAGACTAAAGTACGAAATAACAATGACAGAGCAAATGATAAGCAACAAGGTAGAAAAAATACCGTCAATTTCAAATAAAGGTGTACATGTTCATCGTACTCATATCCTTACAATTTGTAAGAGATCGTCTCCCGTCTTTGACATTCTTAAACAAACGACCTAACTCTCCAATATTTCAGATAGCAGTCATAAATTTTTTCGATCAAATCTACTTTCGAACTAGAAGAAAAAATGCTTTTCCCCACAACATGTTTGGAAACCCATAAATTTACTCAGCTCTAAAACATAAAATATTTGAGCAGTTTAAACAAGAAATAGATATTTTATAAAGAAAAACATAAAAACAGTTTACAGAATAAATCAAATTTTTACATACATAAACTAACTTTAGTTAAAAATATTTCTTTTAATAATTATACATTGATTTAAAAAAAAATAAGAATAAATTAATTATGTCCATGTAATACAAGGAACTAAACCTAATAAAAGACACATAAAATTACCAATTAATTAAAAAATTCATAATTCTCTTACCAGCACGAGTATGAAAACTAGGTAAATAATTTTCATCATCAAGAAAATAAAGTGGATATTCAACAATAAAACCTTGAATATCTTTCAATTTTTCTTTTGCCTTAAAATAAAATAAATTATTCAATTAAAAATCATATTTATTACATATATATATCTATACTCGTATTGGATCCGTATCTTTCATTGGTGCATGAGTATATTCCTTAATTTGATTAAATTTTCTAACACGATTAGTTGGTAATGTAGAAAAAACTTCTTCATATATAAGTGCATTTTTTCTTGCTACATCACAAAAATAATTATAAAATTCATCTGATATTGGATCACTTATATCAATATTATTTGGATTTTCAATATGAATACCTAACATCATTCTAAAAAAAAGAAAATATTAATTTTTAATATTCGAAATTTCCAAAACATACGCAAAAAGTTTTTTTCGCCAACTAGAACAAAATTTTCCTATACGAACTTTTTCTCCATTAAATAAACCTTCTTCTTCTTCTTCATGATCATTTATTACAATACAAAATTCACTATCACGATGACCAAGTAATGAACGATCATAAAGATTTGCACTACCACATATTGCCATACGATCATCAATAATCATTAATTTTGAATGAACATATATCATTTCAGTTACCTGAATAAAATAAATAGTATATTGAAAAATTAATATATTTGGATATTTTTTATTTACTAAATAACCCATAAGAATATCATGTGTTCGTAAACTAAAAAAACTAATATAATTATTTGCTGGAATACCTGAAAATAAAAAAATAATGTAATATATAATCTTTTTTTGTAAATATTTAGATATAAATTGATATTAAATTTTTGAAGAAAAATTTAATCGAACTTCATCTCTCGTCTTATATACATCTTTTAGAATCCTCTTTAAGTATCAATGTGCTCAATAAAGTACAGAAACCGAACAATCTTTGCTGGATAGCAGTTTTCAATTTTTAAAAATAATATTAATTTACCTGCTTTTTCAAGTCGTTTAAATAATGAATTATCACCTTTACTAATTGAACGCATAGTAAAAAATAGTGTAATTTGTATAGAACTAATATCATCATAAGGTGGTAAAAGTGGAATAATAATATAGATTCGAAATTTTTCATTTAATCTAATTTAATAAAAAAAATTTCAAATAAAAAAAAACGGAAATAAAAAATAATTTTTACTTATGTGCTCGTTCTATTCGTCGATAAAGAGTATCACCTATATCATTTCGAACTTGTTGATCTTGAGCAATACTAATAAAAAATGGATTCTCAATATATATATAATATTGAGCAGCATCAATCATTTGTATATAAGCATTATGAACAGAAGATTCAATTATTCTAATACCTCCTGACCAAGGTCCAAGAGAACGAACACACTAAATAGAAAATATATTTCTAAAAAAATTATTTTTTTTTTTATTTAAAATAATAATTAACCTGTGCATTAACTTTAAATGGTTTATTTTTAATAAAATCTTTCCAGTTTTTAACAGTTAAATCTTCATCATCATCATAAGATTTCGGTAATAGAAATGGATATGAAGGATTATTTGGATATTTTTTACACTTAAACAAAAAAACAAAAAATATTAAATTATTCTTTTGTTTTTTGTTGCTTACTTTATGTATATTCCATCGTTGAATAAAATGTCTTGCAACATCTCGAGCTACTTGACCAAAAACAACAAGTGCTTCATCATGCCATGGCATACGAGGGACTTTTCTTCTATCAATATCATCTAAATATTAAATTTTAGTATAATGAATAATTAGTTTTCAATATCTTCTGAAGGATCTCATAAAGAAGAAAATATTTTCACCGATTAAATAAATAAAACAATAGTAATTACTTTCTCTATATACATAAGTTGAATCAAAATCTTTTTCAAATAAATTACAATAATCTTTTCCAATAAAATATCGATGTTTTGGATTATTTATGTATGGTATTGTAGGAAATGATTGTTGTTCTTCAATTTCTTCTTCTTCATCATCATCATTAGAATCTTCTTCGCTAGCAGCTTTTCTTATTATCTAAATAAATTATTATAGAAAATTTTATCATATTTATTTTTAATATTTACTTTAGCTATTTTACGACGTTTATGAGTATATCGTTTATGTCGTCGAATATTTTTTGCATAATGTTTAATTGATATTCGAGAAGATATTGATGCATTAACTTTAATATTAGAAAGAAATGATTACTGAATGATGTTTTTAAAAAAAAGCGATTTATCAATAAAATTAATAAGAATAATAGTAGTAATGCAATTATTACAGCAAATCAAATTTCAATATGTTAATTATTAAAAATTGTTATTGTATTTAGTGTATTAATAATATATGCATTAAAAGCATTGAATATTTACTACTATGATCTTCATCTGTATCTGTTCCTATTTAAAGAATAAGAGATTATGAGAAATAAATAAAAGTAATTAATTGAAATATTTTATTAAATACGAACTTTATAATATTCATCATTACATCATAGATGAAATCAAACCATCAGTGAAACATCGATTTTGATCTTTAAAGCTGATTGTTTTATCAAAAGATACGCTGTAAAATTCTCTAGAAAATCATAACTAAACCTATTTCTATAGAAAGTTAGAGAAAAAGACTAAATGAATATTATTTAAAACATAAAAAGTATACCCAACTTTCTAATCTAGCAGGTATTTCATGTTTATTTTGTAGAGAATTTCACAGCGTATCTTTTGGCAAAATAATTAACTCTAAAGATTAAGAAGAAAAAAAAGGCTTTTACTTAAATGATCAGTAGAATAAATGACTCTGTTCTTGAGAAAACGACGGATTAGAAAGTCTAAATGAAGCCTCTCCTGGATCGAAAGGTCTAGTAGTTCTTCAAACATGATTTGAAATGCAAACTACATCAGCGATGTAACATATTTTGGTCTTTAAAATTTCAGTTTATTGCAACTAACTAACTTTAAAAAATATTCGAATATTACAGAAAAAAAAATTGTTATCTAGCAGATTAGTATTTAATCAGTCTACTGGCTTCTAATCAATAAAAAATAAAAAATATTTTATTCTTACCTGTCAATTTTGATTCAATCCCTTTAGAATAAAAAATAAAATCGTTATTGAATACTATTTTTTTTAAAAAAATATTAAAATGCTTTTTACAGTTTTTAGCATTTGTTTTCATATGATGTCTTGGTCTATTAGCATGAGTTTGTTTCAATGATTTCATATCTTCATTAATTTTATTTGAAGTATTCATTGTTGTTATTATATTACCACTACTCTAGAATAAATTTATATTAGAAATTTGATTGTTTCATTTTTTAGTTTCCTTTACATTAATAGATTCGCTATCAACTTGTTCATTTAGTTGTGGAGGAATTGTTTTGGCATTTTCTAATGTTCCGCTGCTACCTGATACTGGTGCTATTTCTGCAGCTATTTCTGATGGCATTTTTAAATTTTTATCATTTTCATCGCCCAAATCAACAAGACTAATAATTAAAAAATAGACAAGAAAAAAATCAATTTCAAATTCAATAAATAAATGGCACTCTTACTATTTTAAAGATTTCTTTCTTATTATCCTTACGATTAAAAAACTTCTTTTAATAGGGAGATATTACGGTCATTAATTATGTCCACATAGTTTGATAGTGCAGCAGTTTGTATACTAACTAAGTGTACATTAACAAACTTTATCACTGTTTCTCTCGTTAATCCTAGATTAAACATGGCTTCTTATTATAGAATATATAAAACATTCCAAGTATTTTTTTTTAAATCCGTTTTTTTCATTAGAGATAAATGTACGATAGATTTATAAATAATAATAAACAAACTAACTCACCGCATGCATTCATCATCCCACCGACCATAACATAAATCCATTCCACCAACAAAAGCTATTTTTTGATCAATAACAACCATTTTTTCATGATGACTCCAGAGAAAAACTCCATTTTTAGGATAATGATCTGGATGACGAATAACCTTAGAATATTATTAAACATTTAAAAATGAATTTATTTATTCGAAATTATAATATAAAACAGACTTTAATATTTCCTTTTTTACTTATAGAAGTTAATACTTGTTTTGTATATAAACTGTTTACATTTATAGCTAATGGTACTCCTTTATAAATCAAGACATACACACGAACTCCTGCATCCTATAATATTAGAATAAAATTTAATAATAATAAATCATACAGAAAAAAAATTTCAAATTTTACAGCTATTCTTCCTAATAATAAATCAAGTCGAAATGTTTCATCATCTGATGGTCTTATTAACATAATTTCTGGTGAAAGCCACCAATCAGTAATAAAAACTTCTTCTTTAGCTGTTAAAAGAGCTTTAGCTACTGCTTCCATATATGATTTACCATTAATAAACCTATAGAAAAATGTTCTATATTAACAAAAAAAAAAATTTATTTTATTTTTATTTTACCAATAAGCTAATTGATTGTTTCGAACAGGTGCATATGAATTAAAACGTCTTTCTTCTGGATTAATAAAACATTTTCCTTGTTCTTTTAATCTTAATAAATGTTCTGTCCATTCCTCACAATCACGTGTTGATCGACATTTAACAACTAATGAACGTTGTGAATTTCGTATTTTAATACTTTGATAAGTACCAGTACGATGACGACCAGTTTGAAAATCAAACACACAATCAACTAACATTGGAAAACGTACTTCACAAGTATCAGGTCGAATATAAGTTATATAACTATCTTTAATAACAACCCATCTATATTTAAAAATTAAGAATTTTGTTTTTTTTTTTAATTTAAAATAACATACTTTCGATCATGATAAAATTTACGTAAATTATTAAAAAATGGTAAACGAAAGAGAGTATACTGACTATAATAATCATTATGTGCACGTTTTAATAAATAACCTTCTTTTGTACTAACGGATATACCATAAACGAATGACATACAACTTACACCGAAAAATTCACGCTAAAATTATAAGAGAATTTTTTTATAGTTGTTAAATATTAATAATAAGATCAATTATTAATACATACCGTTGCTGGATGATTACGAAATTTTGGATGTTTAAGAATTTTATTAAGATATTCAACCAAAATTGTCTATACAAAAGAAAAAGAAGCTTATTAGTATAGCTTTTTCAAGAACTAAAAGGTGAAATTAACATTTTATAATTAGTTAGAATTAATAGCAGAAATCTTAGATTCATAGAATTATTGTCTTTTGATACTGAGAAAAATTCGATATAAATTTACACTTATATATTAATATGTAAATTCCAAAAAATCTATTATAGAACTTACACAACGTTCTTGAACACTATCATTATTTATAAATGCTAATCGATCATTTCTTGTTGGAAAACATGGATTTTCATTATCTTCATCTTGAATTCTATAATATAATACAAATACAAAAAAAAAAAAGATAAATTCAAATTTAAATTATTCTATTTAATACATACTCATCCATACTATTTATTGATGTTTCTATTTCAGTCTCAACAAATTCAGCTAATGATTTATGTAAATCATGAAAATCTCGATAACGTTTATATATAGTCCATTCAAAATCTCCATGTTCTATTGTTATACAATATCTATAAATAAATAAATTCATTATTGAAGAATTTTAAATTAAACTTACAAATATGGATTAAGAAATTCAGTAAAACTTGAATGTATATTCTTAGCATTTATAGATTTAACATGAACAGGAATATTAGGAATAAATGTATGTCCATTATCATTATATATATGTGTAACAATAAATTTATCATCTATATTTTAAAAAAAAAAAGAACTTAAATATATATTTATATATTTAAATAAACCTTTTTGTAATTGTTCATTAGATATTTCAGTAAAATTATTATCAGGATATGGTAAACATTCAGTATGTTTTCGATCTGAATGACCAGCATCAGCGGCTAATTCAGCCATGCCAGCTGTATGACGAATTAGAGCACTAACACCATTTGAATCATTATGTTGCGACATCTAAAATATTTAAGTATTAGTCATGTGTGACTAAATGTATATTTATAATCGACAAAAGCGAATAAATAAAGATGTGATAAATGATAGGAAAGAACAGAACAGAAAAAATAAATTGCTTTTATTTATTGTTAGAATAAGTGAGTAATGAAAAGAGAAAATCAACGATAATGTTAATCAGTACAATAGAATGCACTTTGAGGTAAAAGACATTTATTATATTAAAAAAAGTTGAAATAAATTGTAGAAGGACATAAATCTATTGGTATCTTCGTTTTTTTTCGAGATAATTATACATTAAGAAATAATAAGAATTAGTTTTATATTGATCAAGTAAATTCATTACTTACTAATTTTTATAAATTCATTGAAAAATTAGTTGATCTATAATAATACTTTCATCTCAAAAGGTAAACAATTTGATAATCTTATCTAAGTACTCAAATGGATAATTTATGTTTAGAAAAGAAAGGTAAAAAACGAAACATCATTCATTTTCTTTTTTTCGTTTGTTTTAGTATCATAAAATATAGAACATACAATTTGTTTTATATTATTTTTATTCTTCGTATATTTAGACGAATAATAATGATCGAATGAGATGTCACTATAATTAAGTTGTTATTTACTCAACCGATTATCATATCTTATTTTAAACTGTTTATTTTTGTTTTTTAAAATGTCCCATTTGAGAAGTCACTTTACTTGAATTTTGATGGTACTTGAATATAAGATGCAGGGAATTCAAACGGTGAGTGAAAGTTTTTCTATTTCGGATTTTTTTTCATGTCATATGCTGGAGTATGAATTGCTGATCATGAAAATCTACTGTTCAGTTTTAGCAACTGTTTCTCTCTGATCGAGAAATACAAATGTTTTTTCAGATTCAGTATGAAAAAGTTGTTGAATTAATTTGAAAGATATTTCAGTTCATTCGGTTTTTTGTGCTGGTTCTGACAGGGTTTCGGATCGAAAATCAATTTTATAATGAATTTGAAAAAATGAAAAGTATAAAATCTTACCTATTTCGAATTCATTCATAGGTCGTGTGATAAAGAATATTGAGATAGTAAGATGCCTAAAAGAATTTGTGCTGACAGCTCTTTCTTGAAAAATTAGGGTCAATTTTCTGTTCTTTCCAGCTGAAACGATCAAAAATTGAAAACTTTATAACTCAATCGAGAAAGTTCGTATACACTTTAAATTTTTAGTACTAGAAGCTCATACGGACTACTGATCAATTTGAAAATTTTAGATTGTTTGATCGTTTCGTTCTTGGCTTACAGAAAATTTGCTTGACATGAAAAGTTTTTCATCTTCTGAAGCTCATTGTTGCCAACTAAATTGTAGGAATACATTATTTGTAAAATGTATTTTCTGTTCAATGGTTATATATTTATTGCATATCTATAACAACTATCACAAACATTGCCAGTATAACCAAGATAAACAGTCTGTAAATCGTTTTATTTTCTGCTATCATTTTGTTTATATAAGATTTTTGGTAAAGTCTATGCCCGTCCTGTCGCCTAAAAGTGTTCCATTGTTTTTTATTTGAAATTCAGAAAGAATTAGACAGCATGTTCTCAAATAAGTTGACTAATTGTCTTACTAGAACTATGTGATGGATTCATTATGACTTTTGACCAACGCTCTGTTGTTTTATCTGTCATAATGAATTAAACTGAGTTTTTGTTGTTTGTTGGACGAATTTTTTGCACATTTTTCTTTAAAAAAAGCTAAATCAGCGATTGAGCTTTATTAAAGGATTAAAAAAACAATCGAACTCAACGAAAAAATTAAGCATTTCTCTCATGTTTCGATTGATACAGTTCGAAAGCCGACAACTCGTTGTCCATCTTTTGTCGTTCCAAGTGCCAAGATGATAATTTCTGGTTCATCACCTACTCGATAGACAAATGGATCTTCTAGTTCTTGTCTTATAAATGCTTCTAAATCTCGAAGTTGTTTATCTTGAACAGCATACATTTCACCTGCCACACCTTCTAAATTTAAAGATTGGAAGAATCCTGCTAAATCTTGTCGTTCTACACGTGTTCCAGTTTTTGACCGAGCAAATTTAATGAGTTGTTCGTTGGTAAATGGAGTTGGAAAGCTCACAAGCTCAAGAGGATAGTCTGATTCACTCGTATACAACAGATTTTCAGCCAGTTCACCAAGTCGCGTGAGAAGAGGATCATCACTTTTCTTCTCATGAGCTTTAACGTTAGTAGCAACACGGTAACTTTGCACTTCTTTGAAAGAGAGGAGGATGATAATGGCAACGAGCATAGTTGGGTAGAGTATTGGGTGTTGCCAATACATATTTTGGCGAGTGGTAAGAATGCAATCGAATAATAGAAATGAAAGTAAGACGAATATTGATTCTGCATGTATCAATCATTCGATATTATTATCAAGGTATCGTTCTTAATGATTTCAACAATATTTGCTCAGCTGTGATTTTTGTTATTTCGATAGTAAATATGTCAAGTGTAATGTGAGAAGCGTCACTGAAAATTAATAATAGCTTTTTCCATTACAAAGATCGAATTGTGAACATTTGCACTTGAAAATACAAATTACTTTTGATGATTTTTGTCGATACAAGACAACGGATGGAGAAGAATAAATGTTTGCATCTTTTTTGGTAATTGTTCTTCGTAAATTGTACCGCTCTTTATGTAGCATCTTATAATGTAGTTATTTTTATTTTTAACATAAGATACCAGTTGGCAAATAAGAAAAGCTACCTTTCCGGTGTACCAAAAAGTATTTTTTTTTGCTGAACCGAAATTTAATAATTTAGAATTTTGCTACCTTTGAAAAGAAAAACTACAACTGTGAAGGATGTCTTATGTCAATCGTAAAACTTTTCATGCCTATCATTTTTATATTTAGTTATTCTTAAAATAAAAAGACATCTAATAATGAGACGATAGAATAAGAAAAAAACGAATTCAATTAAATTAGATACACATCAAAGCGTACAAAGTTATGTCATCATTTTCTTCTTTCATTACTTGCAGCCAACAAAAGAGTGCGAAATCATGTGTATTCATAATAAAAATTAATTATTGAAAATTTATTGAAAACAGCTTACGACATAGGTTTCTACTTAATGAGACTATATGGAGATCTAATAAATTTCATTAAAGTTTTTATAAGGAATTAAAGTATTATTCTTACTATTTTTGATATCTACTAAGCAATTATTTGTTGTAAATAAGAATTAAGATCATACAAAGAAGATTCAGTAGACAAATTCAGACTCTTATGTATTCCCATTCTTTCAACAAATATTTCTAATACATAATTTTGGAAAAATTCTACTATTTGGCATTTTACGTGAAAACTAAAAAATATATATCGTCATTGACATATACGTATTTATTAATGAAATTTTAAAAAAACTGATCTTCTAGACAATTTTTGATTAATATTATCTACAAATCATGAAAATTTCATGCTATTTAAGAATGATCAATGTAAAACTACTTCGCATTCTTGCATGAAATAACTGTTTTCATTATGTGAAATAACAAGGATTTGTCCTTCACCTTAACTTTTATTATGACATACCTCTGTTTAATTATTGTTCTTCTCGTAAATGTATTATTCTAACGCTTCTTACATGTATGATAGGACGATAACCAAACGATTTTAAAAGAAACATGTATTTATTATGTTTGATGATGATAACATATTAAATATTATCAATTGTTTCTCATGTTTAATATTTTAGTGCATGAATTCTGGCATAATGAAAATGTGTTACGATTTTTAGGTAAATATAACATTCTGATGTTAAACATCTTTAACTTTGTTTTTAACAGTGAAAAAGAAAAGAATAATACTACTCGGTATCGATGATTCATTTATTCTTAAGTCATTTTTCTACGCAAGTCAAAAGCGAATTACTATCATTGTGATTATTTATTAGATTAGAAATATATTAAATCTCAATCCATATTATATAATCGTTTATTAGGTTTTACTTTCATAGTTAACATGGATCATAATATGTAAGAAACGCCGTAAGCTATTCGTTATGACGTTATGCATAAGATTTTTCTTTCCTTTGCCGTTTATGTTCGACTTACGATAAAATCTATATGAAGGTATGACTTCTTTTACATATTACAGCTAATCACTAGATATGCCTCAATGATTTCAAATGTAAAATGTACAGAAGAATACTTTCTTTCTGTCTTTTTTTTTCTCTTTTTATTTAAACTTACAAGTGTAGAAAAAAATGCGACCATATTATTAATACGATTTTGTTTTTCATCATTCACCGTTGAAATAGCATTTAATTCACAACCAGTGAGGATAAAAAAATGGTGCAAACCAAGCCAATTGTCTACATGATGATTCTAATCTTATTCATCATTATTAGTATGGTACAAACTTTTCAAAAAGATATGGACAGTCACAGTTTAGCTGACAAACGTCAACATATTCGACGTAACCATCTTAGTGAGCTTGAGAACAAGCGTAGTATTGTTCATTGATAATGTGTCTTCAATTATGTTACAATCTGTGTATTTTTGATATGATGCGAGCAAATATTTGAAGATAATCATCGATAAGAAATGTTCATTTGCTGTGTGTTCTTGATCATGCTTTAAATTCAACGTTATTATTCAAAAATATGCATATAATCGAAAAGAAACATATCATATGGGACACAAGGAACAATTCAGCATGGGAGCAAAGGCTATGGTTCATAAAGATTCAGCCAAAACTGTTATTGGGGCAGTAACATTCACACAAAGGAGTGAAAAGTCTCCAGTCATCATTACCGGTATACTTGCTGGCTTCAAACCGTACACTGTTCATGTTAGTTTAAAATATACTCTTTGACTTTTTAATCAATTTTTAGTTTAGGGCTTTCATGTACACACCAATCCACTACCTACTGGCGAACTCAATTGTACAGCTGCTGGTGCTCATTTCAATCCTTATAGTAAGCATACTATCCTGATCTTTCTCATCTAGATCACTATGTTTTAAACTGCGCCTCTCTCAAGGATAGCTGCTCATCCCAAATTGAAAGCTCACTACCATTAGAAAGCCATGTCTGAACAAAAGTTCATTAGTATTATTCGAAAACAAGGCACGAATTAATTATTCAAGAGATAGTTTATGAAAGACCCAAGGAACCAAGACACTGACCAAAAATTTAATTTTTGCCTTTTTTTTGCAGTCAAAATATCATCATATAAAACCATCTGTTAAGGAAATAATAATCAATTAATCAACAAATGTTTACTAGAATTATACTTTCAGAAGTTACAAAAGTTTTTCTTACGATATATCAAAAGATCATAATTTATTAATCTAATCTATTTGACTTCTGTCAGCATTATCATTTGTAATTTTTCAAATCAACAAATATCGTAATGAACTTTTATAGATGTTATATAAATCTTGGTTCTCTATAAAATAATAAAAGGTATTAAAAAAAAATGTTTCTTTTTGACTCGAACACTAGTTAACATAGTCAATGGACAGACAAATCGTTTTTAGAGAAATTAGAACATATCCTTCTAGGTAGAATGACATAAACAATTTTTCACTTCCTTATGTTCTTGAGATTTTATGAAGAATTTTTTTTTGAGGATTCGCTTCATAGTCTACCATTACAAACATTTTTATACGTAAAAGGTAATTTTCTATGAAAAGTATTCATTAGTCAAAATTTGTCCTGAATAGAAAAAAATTCAAAACGCAACGATGTGTGAAGTTCGTATGCAAGGTCACGCCCACATATTCTGCAGACGAATAGGGATTACAAATAAAATTGATAATTTAATATAATCAAGTAACTTAATACTATTTCTATGTAGACACATCACATGGTTCGATTAGAGCCAATATTTCAGAACGACATGTGGGCGATCTAGGTAATGTAAAGTCTGACCGCCATGGTGTTATCAAAATCCTAATTGCTGATCGAATCATTCAATTATATGATGGTGTACGATCGATCGCCAATCGAACTATCGTTATTCACGAAATGCCCGACGATGATGGCAAAGGTGGCTTTTCGGACAGTAAAACTACTGGGTATTATTTGTTAGTCATATTTTTGTAAGATCTCGAATTAATTCTCTCTTGTAGGCATGCTGGTGCTCGAGTTGCCTGTGGCGTTATTCATTTATCAAAACATAAATCCATTAGCGGACATCATACATCTCATTTATATGACACCATCTGAGCTGTTGTCAAACGACTCTTTTATTAAAGCAATGTCGTATTTTCAAGCCATTATTACCTATTAATATTTATATTTTTCAATATCGTAACTTTTTATGTGTTTTCTATTTCTTTTAGTATTCTTTCTATTTCATTAGTTTTCCATTATACTTAGGTCGTTCTCATCCTTTGAATTAAATACTAATAAAAGAATCTTCATTCGTACAACTATATGTTTGTTTCATCTCTCATCATTCAAAACATATTGGTTTGTATGAACACAAATGTTGTATAGTTCCTTTTGTACCTTTCTCTCTCACAGTAAACATCACACTTGAGTGAAGAAATAATTTTCCTCTCATTTGAATCAAAACAACTAAAGTTTTGATCTGATTTACATGATATCTGAAAAATCGATAGAGAAGATAGTAGGGACTCACCGAGTGATGTCAATTGTTTGAATAAGAATTTCGCTACGATTCAATTTGAATCAGTATGCTATAACGAAGAAGTTATTAATAATGAGTTGGATTTACAAGTTTGGAATGAAATAAAATCAGAATTAGATGCTGAACTCAAGAAAATTATGGGATCATGCTGGCTGCTATAAGAAAAATATGGGACAACAAACAAGAAAAGTCAGCATGGCGATAATAAAGAAAATAATAATTTCTGCTCTACCTACCTTAACAATTTTTTTATTTTGATTGTTTTAGTGAAAAGCATCATATTATAAAATAGAGAATTCAAAAATTTTTTGGCAGGTATAGCAGATGGTACATTGTATGTAACCTACTGCGCGTAGCTGTCCTATTCGACTTATAATATAAATGGAGCAAAAAGTAATGCCGAGTCCCAATTTTCAACTTGGTTATACATTATACCAATAGTTGTCCCTATCTACATTATTTATTTTATCATGTATCGTCTTTTCTATCTACAGGCACTTCTTTCCGTACCTTTAGTTCCTTAAAGCAATGTTACTTATACTAACTTCCATTTATAATCACTTCCCCATATTTCGTATGCATCAATGTTTGTGGAAACCTTTGATGAATGTTATTTCAATAAAAAAATTTATAAAACGCATTAGTAAATATGTTTTCTACGTATTCCTACAAAACGTATACATATATACATCAAGTTTCTTCCTCATCATAATCGATGGATAGAAATAAGAGCTTGATTTTAAATTAATTAAATATTAAGCCATTTGATAAAATCTTTAAGAAAAATTGTAATTGATAATAGTTGCTTATCTCATCTTTGTTTATACAATCAAAATGATTACTACAAGATATTGTTAGCTTTTCGACAATTCTTACGATTTTCTCTATGAAATTCGAAATATTTTGTCGAAATGAATGAATCAGTTCTATGACGTCAATGAGACATGTACTTATTGAGTCTACATTATACAATAAGACAGAGCTTCACAATTTGTAGCAGATGCTATAATCGGAAAATTTCATACTATACTACTTGTTTCTCAGTGACTATCAACAATGGAATAGGTATGCAGTACGTAGATACTCAACGAATTCAAAATGCTCACTTATGCATCATTCAATTTAGAGTCGCGTCCGCCTGATACCATGAAAACTGTTTTTTCTTGCTAAATTTTTAAGACTTCTACATTTTGACTAAAGAAACCATTTCTAATTGCTACAAATTGCTTGTTGATCAACGTCACCTTCTCTTTCTCTTTTTTATTCAATAAAAGTCCACCTCACTAATCGAGAATATTAGCAAGATATTTTTTCATTCTACGAAATCAATCGAAATCTATCATCTTCACATACGCCATATAACTTCTATTAATAGTCAGTGATATCAGTGTAGTTTTTTTTATTTTAATAATAGGTAAGCGCAGTTAGATGACTATAAGTTGCATCGATGCTTGTTTAAATGGTGGTCTGTGTTCGATCAATAATACATGCGTATGTACTGAATGTTTTATCGGCAGATCATGCGAAATAAATGTTAATGCGCGAGAAAATTCATTGATGGCACTTATGTTTTTTGACATTCAACAAGCAGAAACTATCGATGATTTCAATTGGCCAAAATTTAGTTACATATTTATTATTACATTTCTTCTTGTACTTTCGTTAATCAATAATATCTTTAGTCTTCAAATATTTATGAAATATGAAATTCGTCAAACAAATTATGGTATTTATCAAATATTGTTTAGTTGTGGAAGTATGATAGCGGTAATAGCTATGCATCTTCGAATGATGACGACACTATGGTTCGATTATTTGATAAATGCTTATATTTATCAATATATTGCATGTGATATTTTACCCGTTATTGATAAGGTTATGAGTACTTTTTCAATGTGTATTGCCACATTATTACCTATAGAATTTGTTCTTCTTGAATGTTTCAATTTGAAATTACATCGATCTCGTTGGCTATCAGTTATTTTATCGATTATACTTTTTCTTGCAGCGTTTAGTTTACGTATTAATGTCTTTATTTATCGACGTCCATCACCTAATCCATACCGATCAAATTCGTATATATGCAAATATATTCATCCATTACAATTTGAAAGTCTTGATAAAGTTTACTTTATCTTTCAAATTGTTATTCCAGTTACTATTCATTGTATTACTTGTCTTTGCATATTTATTAGTATAACAAAACGGATCAGTTTTATATTTAATCGACATGATTCTATAAGAATCTTTTTGGAAGAATGTTTCAGACAAAAACATTTCTTCATTCGAGCATTTTTTATTGTTCTCTCAAATACACCTCTCTTGATCCTTCATCTCAAAGATGGATGTGAAGATATTCAACATTTATCAATACTTCGTCGACATGCAGCTTTTAGTATTCTTACTTATCTACCAGAATCAATGACATTTTTTATTTATATCTATCCATCACCGAGCTATATGCCTTATTTCAAAAAGACGTTACTTGGAAAATTACTAAAGAAAATATTTAATAGTTGTCGAAGAAAGGAAAAAGACGGCGATACTTCAATAGGCATATGAAACAGTTATATGGTACTTTTCTACTATCCCGAACACCTTATAAAAGAACTGGCGTCTCTACTCCTCCGCTCAATTTCGTCTTTTATTGATACTGATGTGAGGATACAAGAACACAGAATCATTCTGTGGACACTTTTAGTTTTAGCAAAATAATCGATATTTTAAGAGGAGGAACATTATCAACGGATCTCTACTCCACTATTATGTCAAGATCTATATCTCATCTATAATTGCATGAATAATAAATAAATTTTTACAACATATACAATTAAAGGTTCTCTCTGAAATAAAATTAAAACCATCTTATTTAATCACTATACTGGCGATCACTGCCTATCATAAAAAATTCTTTTTTTAATACTTATTTTTCAATGTATGAGAGACATTGTTTAATCTTTATTGCTGAGAATTGAACATTTGAAGAAATAGAATTTATGGGACAAAGCATTAGACCTAGGATAGCTCGCAGTTTTATGAATTGAATCTTTTTCGGAAACTGTTCTCGGTGAAGAACTGTACACAATTGACAGTTTTTCTTTCGAGAACTACCGGGTGTCCCAAAAGTTTTGCAACACTTAGTAATTTCAGAATATCTCACCACAGACAAATGTTAGAACCTTAATTTTTTTTTCAAAAGATGCGCCGTGAAAAGCTCTACAAGTACTGTAAAAGAAATTCCTATTGACTTACTTTGATGGTGTCTTCTATATCTAAAATGGACAGGTCAGACGATGGTGCTATTTCCCACTTTACTTAATTTCATAAAAATATTAAAAAAGGAAATTTTGTTTTGTTAAAAATTTTTTTACTTCACAATAAAAATTTTTTCACACAGCTGGGAAAGAGCTTTGGACGGCGCATCTTTCGGAAAAAGAATCAAGGTGTTATCGTTTTTCCAAGCGGAGATATTTGTTAAACAAAAAGGTCTTCCAAATATTTTTATTATGCTAAATATGGTAAAATATAGCAGCATTATTCGGTTTGTTCATTTTTAATACAGAAGACGTTATTAGAACAAGTTAACAGGAACTTCTTGTTACAGATTTTGTAGAACTTTTTACGGCGCATCTTTTGAAAGGAGAAATTAAGATTCGAATATTTTCTTAAGCCAAGAGTTATACGAAATAAAAAAATCACAAACATTTTTGAACACTCGGTAGTAGTTTCAGAAAGATTTCTCGTTTTAACCAACTAAAAAAATTATTAGAGCAAGTTAATAGGTACTTGCTCATATAGTACTTTGTAGAGCTTTCGACGGCGCATATTTTGGAAAAAGAATCAAGGTGTTATCATTTCCCCAAGCCAAGATATTTGTAAAACAAAAAATACTCTTTTAAATAATTTCATCAAGTTGGGTACCATGGGAAATAGCATCATCGTCTAACCTGTCCACTTTAGATATGGAAGACACCATCAAAGTAAGTCAATAGGAATTTCTTTTACAGTACTTGTAGAGCTTTTCACGGCGCATCTTTTGAAAAAAAAATTAAGGTTCTAACATTTGTCTGTGGTGAGATATTCTGAAATTACTAAGTGTTGCAAAACTTTTGGGACACCCGGTATATGCAATAAGTAGTTCTCGAAAGAACTGTGTACGAGGAGCAGTTTGCTCTCAAAAAAAGCTGTATGGAATAGATCAGTTCCTAAGATCGGAACTGATATGGAACTGTCCAGGGCCTACAAAGCATATCATAAAACAGATAGTTTATCATGATTTTGATTATCAAAAGTTAGTTTTTATGAGAAATAAATATCATATTCAGAATCAGAATGTAGAAATACACAAAAACTTTAGTTTTCTTCGCGAAATATCTCCCATCAAAATTTGATCTCTTTTGGGAGTACAGATAAAAATTAACAAGTAAATCCAGTTATCAAATCGTTTTTAAATCGAGACTATGTGCATTATGTAGGCCTTGATGAACTATGAACATCCAGAAAAGAGTTCGTGCTTTTAGCTTATTTCTGTCAAAATATTTAATTTTTATGGTATTTTCTAGCAAAAAACTGTGGTCCCCCTCAAGTTCACCTGAAAAAAATCAGATATCTCAATAAGGGTTCAATGACGCATCTATTGAAGATAAATCATGACACGTCGTATCAAATGATAAATTAAGAGATGAATTTAAACTCCCGTAAAATCTTGCAAACGAACTGCATTATGGGTCATTGCCTGTTTTGCACCATACTAATGGTAAGTTTTTGATCTTATTATAGCCTAAAGAATTTCAAAAAGTCCTAACGGACTGCAATATATAGTAAACACATAACAGTGTATAGCTACATAATAACTAACGGATGTAACTAAATCGTTAGTGTAAAATGCACATATTACTTATATGGTCCTATTAGTAGTATTTACCTATTCTATATACTTTATGGTAGCTGCAACTTAACAGGCACTTGCTTTCAGTCATTATTCGAGATGCAGTTAAATGCAGAGCCACAGCAGCTCCAACGTTAGCTACAATAAATGCTTAAATCTCGGAAGTTCACTGTGCCCCCTCTCCCCACCGACCGTGACGGACAGAATATTATAAGCCGTCTCAGATCAAGATAGATGGCCTTTTGAGGCTACTATACAACATGAGAAACGCAGCTCGAAACCTGTCACATACATGTATAAACTAAGTCCGGTTAAAATATCTTTGGAATATTTTCTTGTGGAAGTTCGATGCTGCAAAGTAAGGAATAATGGTCATGTATTTACGAATATACATCAAACACGGCTTTGAAGTAATTAGTAAGAATAGGTATATCGTGTTTCACATTTTTAATCCCTTCAGGAATTGTGTCAACAGCTTCTCTTTTGCATTCAGAATATCATCATATAAAACCATTCGTTAAGGAAATAATAATCAGTTGATCAACAAATATTTGCTAGAATTATACTTTCATAAGTTACAAAAATTTTTTCTTACAATATATCAAATGATCACAATTTACTAATCTAATCTGTTTGACTTCTGTCAGCATTATCATTTGTAATTTTTCAAGTCAACAAATATCGTAGTGAATTTGTATATATTTATGTAAATTTTGGTTCTCTATAAGATAATAAAAGGTATTAGAAAAAAATGTTTCTTTTTACTCGAAAATTAGTTAATATAGTCAATAGACAGACAAATCGTTTTTAGAGAAACTAGAACATATCCTTCTAGGTAGAATGACATAAACAATTTTTCACTTCCTTATGTTCTTGAGATTTTATGAAGAATTTTTTTTTGAGGATTCGCTTCATAGTCTACCATTACAAACATTTTTATACGTAAAAGGTAATTTTCTATGAAAAGTATTCATTAGTCAAAATTTGTCCTGAATAGAAAGATATTCAAAACGCAACGATGTGTGAAGTATTACTTGTGTAGAAATATTAAAAAAAAACCGTATGATAAAATATATTTATCAAAGACTAATACAGACGGCGATTGTTCTTTTTATTGTGCGTATACATAAATATTGCTGAAACACAGAATGATGAGAATAGTACTCATTAATAACATATGCGATGGTTTGAAAAGAACGATGAGAGAAATGTCATTTGTTATGATATATTTATATAGAACCCGCTTTTCTAATAGAAATACAGTGTACAGAATTCTTACACAAAACCTTTGATCTATAAAATAATATAATAAGTTACAACCTTTTTTTATAGGATTAGTTCTCAATCCATACAATTTAATTAAAAATCCCATTGGAGATACACTTAATTTTGTATCTGCTTATGATCTTACAGTAAGTTCTTCTACTCAACTAATTAATCAATCCTATGAAGTAGATGTATCGTCAGAAGAAGTACGTGGTGATCAAAAAATTCGAATACTTGTTCTACGTGATTATGCAACTAGTGATAGCCGTCATCGATATCCTGTTCTTTACTTACTCCATAAGGCTAAAAACCAAGGTCGGGCTATAGCTGGTCTTTCAACTGGTGGGTTTAGTACAATTCATTACGATGAACTATATTCTTCGAATTTTATTTATGCAGCAAGTTTTTCTGGTATGTTAGATCTGCTAGATACTCGTGTTCAAAACATAATGTTTGCCTTATCACGTGATGGAAAGCCATCTACAGATTACATAATATATATGTAGCACTTTATACAGGTAATATTGGTATATTTGAATCAACACTACGTGATGGTAGTTATTGTTTACGAGATTTGTTAGTATTATTTACTATTCCAATTTATTTTGATGATTATGGAAATGGACAATCGATTGGATATGGTTGTAATGGAACACTAGTTTTAAAAAAATATATTTTTAAAAAATCTAACAAAGGCATACAGTAGAAAATACCTTGTTATCATAGATTTTAACATTGACAATAAAATGAAGTAAAATATCTATTTTCATACTTTCGAAAATAAATCTATCGCACTGCTTTTTTAGTTATATTTTATTTAGAAAAGTGTATCGTTTAAGTAATATCTGTAGAGAATATAGATAACAAGAACATATTCAAAATTAACAGAAATATTTTGCAGCAATTTATCTCAATTTTGACATAAAAGATATCAACTTTTTCGAAAAATTCATCGATAGATTTGTTCATAGTATCTTTTTCTTAAATTTACTAATACATCTCAATTCGATTTAAACAGAATGTTCTCATATTAACTTTTATAGGTTGAACATAGTAGAATTCATTAAAATAAATATTATTTCAATTAGAAGAACTTTCTTTCACTAAATAAAATAATTAGTAACATTTGTCTATTCAATATCAATTGTCTAATGCGACATCTGAATAAATGGAAAATGATTTGTTAATACTTACTTATTCGATATTCCCTAAAACGATGAAGAGTATATTTACCTTTTAATGCACATTATATCATAAGTAATATTCAAATATCTTTACATACAAATACATAATGTCAATTAATATAATTCCATCAATTGAAATCTTACCAATAGAAATACTTCATCGAATATTTGATAATCTTGATACTGAAACAATAATATTTTCAATTCGATCAGTTTCTCGATTATTTCATTCAGTTGTTGGTACATATAATCGATATAATTTAAATTTTAAACAAATAACAAAACTAAATTTTATTGTTCTTTGTCGATTAATTAATTCAGAAAATATTATTTCATTAACACTTTCAAATGATCAACAAACTTCTAATCAAATAGATCTATTTATTAAAATGATTATTCCATCAAAATTAACTCGACTTCGTTCTCTAACACTTTTCAATATCAATGAATATGAATTATACATTATTTTAAAACATATTAATTCTACTAATTTAATTCTACTTTCATTTAGTATTAAAAAAGATAAAAAATCCTCGATGGAAACAACTATAAATATCATAACATCATTTATTGAACAATCAAATCTTCATAAATTGGAATTAAATTTAGATAGTAATCATTTGTTACAAATCTCATGGCCAATCAATTGTACAATTCAATATTTAACTATAAATACTGACATAGAAATTGATGAACTTTGCAGACTTCTTCAGTATTGTCCTTATGTACATACACTTATTATTAAACTAGTCTATGGATACACATTCAAGAAAATAATTTCAAAATCTTTTCAACAATTAAAATCACTAACTATTGAAAAATTTAATGGAGAAATGAATCAATTAGAACAATTTCTTTTATTAACACCATCACTTATCTATCTAAAACTGATTGATGGTAGACAAATGTTAGATGGTAATCGATGGAAAGAATTCATTGAAATTTATCTACCATATTTGAATAAATTTGAATTTTTCTTCAAACAATATGATGCAGTTGAAAGAACTGATACAGATATCGAACTAATTGTATCTTCATTTCGAACATCATTTTGGATCGAACATAAAAAATGGTTTATTATTTGTAAATATAGTACTGATGGTTCACATATTTGTCTTTATTCAATACCAATATGCAAATTTCATTTAGAATATGAACCAGAATATAAACAAAATTCTATATCCACTGCTGATATGATAGTACATGATAATAATATTAAATCACTAAAACTATATTTAAATAAATTATTAGCTAATCATATTCAAAAAAAAGGAACGATAAATTCTCCACTATTTCCAAAAGTGACTGAAATCTATGTTGAGATCAATGATGGATGGCCTTCAAATTCGATACAATTATTTTCTATATTAATCAATTTTTCTCAAATAATTCAATTAACATGGTATGCTAATTGTTGTGAAAAACAGAAAGAACAATCATTAATTGATTTGAATATTTTTCTTCAACGATCACATAATCTTTCATCTTTATTTATTCAAAATTATCCATATCAATTTATTGAAACAATAGATTATTTATGTTTAATCATTCCACATTATGTTAAACATTTACAAATTCCAATAAAAAGTTTAAAACAAATAAGAACAATTTTTGAACGATGTCAAAATTTATCTTCAGTTAAATTTGATCTGACTAATTCAGAATTCACTAAAGAAGTTAATAAATGGTTCTATGATAATACATATAATTCAACATGTTCTACTATTCAGGAAGAAGTTAATGTATGGATTGGAAAGATAAATATTCAACCAATTCAGTCTGGATTTAATAATAAATGTATAATCTCATAATTTATCCTTATATTTTCATATATTAACTGTCTACAAAATTGTAAAAGATTTAAAAGTCAGACAGATACATTAAATTAATTATACTGTTTTGCAAATAAAATAATCTAGATCATAATTCTGAAATTTTGTTATTTTATTATGTCCGTGAAAGAGTTTAGCAAAAGTGAAAAATCAGTTTGTACTTAGTACTTTTAAATGTATTTTTTTCTCGTGACTTGTAAAAATATATTCTTTTAAAGTAGATAATATGCTCGAGAATGATGTTTCAAAAATTGGAGACATCTATTTCGGACAATTTGTCAAAGCAAGAAATAAAAAATAAGACAAACTCAATCGAATAATCTTTTGTTTTGATGAAATTACAGGACTTTTCTTAAAAGCATCACCAGAAGAAGAAAGTCCATGGTTAATTTTTCTTTTTTGTCAAGTGTGTTTCTAATCCTATAACTTTCTTACTATGCGTTAGGATGAGAGTCGGTTATAGGCTATTTTATAGGGCGTCTTTTACTGCATCTTTTTATCATAGGAGCACGTTTTTAAATGTGTGTTTTTCTATTTACCAGTATTAAAAATATTTGCTTTTTCTGTTTACTCATAACTGTGAATCTTTACGCACAATTCAATGTTTCAAATGATGAATAGAAAGCTGCAATATGTCTTCAGAACAATTTAAGGAATTGATCTTTGTGAAAGAAAGTTTCTTGATACTGATCAAGAAACGTTTTAGTATTATATGACATCAATACAATCAGATCGTCATTGATTCTATTCTAGAACAATGATATTTTCAAAAGCAAAATTTTGAATCGATCTCTGGAATCAACGAACTTTTTATTGTTTGTTACAAATCATTATCAATTCATACAATTATGGGAGCAGTAAATAACTTCCATCATCATCGTCATCATCATCATCATCATCAGACGCTTCAAAGTTAAGTGTTGTATCAAACTGTGAAAGTGGAATACATTTACTTTCCTTCATCTTCAATTCAATAGTTTCAATGTGTTGTAATGAAGGTAATGCCATTTTCAATTGATCAATGTCTTGTGTGTCGTTACTGACTGTATCGACATGAAGTTTTAACGAGAATAGCTTGCAGTGACTTACTTTCTCACGGATAGGCCAGTTTATTAAATGATGAATTTCTAGGAAGCGAACGTTTGGCATTAAATCAATCAAATTGCTAAAACGATTAGAACGACAAGATCCAATGGTGACAGTTTGGAGACCAGAATGACCAACACAGTTATAAATACCGAAAAAGGAAGCTCGAGGAAGATGCATTGAAACAAGTGATTCAAATTGTTGATTAAGAATAAATTCAAGAAGTCGGTCGAAATCAGCATCGAGTGCGCTAGACGTCGATGTAAGATGTAGATAAGTGAGATGAGGCATGTATAAAGGATCGATGGCAGCCATTTGATGCTGTGACATCTGTAGAATGGTCAAAGAACGAATATGTACCAAATAATATAGATCAAGTATAACACAGCGACGTTGTAATTTAACAGAACTAATACAAGATAAAAATTCTTGGACTAAAGATGAATTAAATACCATTTCGTCATCAATACCGGCACCAGCTTCTCGTAAAATAGCATTAAGACGAGAATTAATATTACCAAATGAATATAAACGATCAGTTGGACATAAATGAGCTAAAATCATTAACCATACTTCATTAGGAAGTATTTCAATACATGAAATCAATGGATAGTCATTCGGCATATTTTGTTGGTAAAATAAAACGTTGACAAACGAAAAAAATGGATTTGTGTGACACGTGGTTTCGTAAACATCGAAATCATATAACATTGCACAACATGATTCAGTAATGAAGATAGTGATCCTTGTGCATGTTTCTCTTTCTGTTCTTTCACCTCTTTGCGTTCGTCGAACTTGACGAACAAATGAAACAGATTTTTTTCTCACTCTCATCACCCACACATTCACCTGATATACTCAAAATTAAAGTGAAATAATCAAAGGAGAGATTAGAACAGCAAATAATATTGATTATGATTGAGAAACTAGACACATGAAAAATACGTTTGATAAATAGAAAATTCTTTGGTTAAAATAATCATATCATTAACAGTAATCGGAAAAAAAGTAGCTGAATGTAATTATAGTTTTATATTTCAATAAATGAACAATTGATGTATTTCTTCTAGTTATTTTTATAACAATATGTTAAATTTTTAGTCTTCGCGACTATCTTTGGAACAATAATCACAATAATAAAGAAATAAATCGATCGTTGTCAAATTCTTTCATCAACAAGAAAGGATATATGTCTATTATATGGTGCAGAATTATTTTCAATTAAAGGACGAGGAAGGTTTTCCTGGGATTTTGATCCAATTGAAAACAAAAACTATTTCGGATGAAACTTTCAGCAATTGTAGAGACAAGAGTTAGTAGTTACTCCCATAAATTTCAGCTTGATTCATCGAAATTTCGAAGATCTTCATTTGGCAATCGATATAATAAATACAATCACAGAGGAAACCAAAGAGACTCAATATTCTGAATGGGTTAGTCGTACAAACATATGAAATTCTAGACGAAATTACTATTTTAACAAAACAATCGATCTCGAATTAATTCATTTTAATGAACAATGATGCATTAATTGAACAGTCATTTAGTGAATTTGTGCGTAGTCTATCAATCGGTTATATACAAAATTATTTCATATATTCGAGCTATTAGGTTGAACAAATAACATTACTTGTTGATTTTAGTTATACCTTTGGGAATAAATATTCTAACAGATAAAATTCGATTAATAAAAAAGAATGCATAGTCATGATCAAGGTGAACCTTATCGTGATTCCATAACAAGTATGTGATCAGATATATGTTCAATACCAATTTATTGGACAATTAATAGGTATGACTATACGAAAAAAGAACATTATTTCGATTTAAAATTTTCAAATTTATTATGTAGTTAATGAACAAAGTTTTTGAATAATTAAACAAATGGAAAAAAAAATCAATCGATTGGTAATGGGCATGATATTAATTATTTATTTACTAGTATTATAAATGAACTTAAATTTGATATTATTAATTCAGCTGTATATACATACAAATTAATTCGTGGTGGAAAAGATATTACAATAATAGTAAAAACTTTTAAAGAATATTGTACACTTTATCGAGAATATCGGCTGAAAGAATTCCATCGACAAATTGAATATATTTGTCAAGATTTATGTGGTGTTGCACCAAATGATTATATGTGTTGACTTATATCGACTGATTTAGAAGAAACCGTATGTGGAAAAGATCAAATTGATATTGAATTATTGAAATAAAATATTCAGTATAGTAATTATGATTTAGAAAATCCATATATTCAACGATTTTGGAAAATTTTAATTGATATGTTTAATGAAAAACAAAAATAATTTTATTTAAAATTTGTTACGCGAAAAAATACATTATGAACACTTTATCTGAATGAATAAAACGTTATTTGATAAATGAATATCGTATTTTGATGTATAAATCTGAATTGAATCGTATTATTATTATTTTCGGACCACATACATGTACATTTTCTCTTCATTTATCATTATATTCAACGATTGAAATCATTTATGAGCGTTTAAATTATACTATTACTCATTGTTCAATTATCGATGGAGATGAATAAAAGTGAACTTAGTTATCTGAGAGAATATATTTCAATTCGAATTAAATTTCATATTGCATGCATTTGTACGAATATACTTATACGACACAACTTGGTTGATCGTTTCGGAAGGTGATGATAGTTCAATTGTACAATGGATCAACATTTTAAATACCATCATCCTGTAAATCAGATCAACAGGTACAGAAGATACGATTCAACAGTAATAATAATTATTTAGGAGTTATTCTATGTCATGGTACTTAGTTCGAACTACGTCATCCAAATGTTTTGAAAAAAATTTCAAATGTTTGCATGAGTCTTACTATTGAGAAGTTCTGATGGCTTCTTTTCCTACCCAATCAAGAGTTTTTAGCAAGTTTTTGCAGAATAAAAATTTTTTCTACTTAATCATTTCAGACGAAAAACTTGAGGAAATAGCAAATTATGATAGAGGGTGAACTGAAGACAAGACGAACTCCGTTTTCACGATTTCTAAACTGTTATGCTTTTTTTTTCTAACAATATCAGTATGAATTCAAACTTTCTTTTATTTAAAAAAAGAAAATATACAATAAAGCGAAGAGAACGTTTATCAAGGACTATAAGGATGATGTAATTCATTCTCAAAATGAATATTTATCTTACTAAATCTTACAACTTATTCAAAAATAATAATATGTAATTATTGGAATGAAATTAAAAAAGACTAGTGTAAAATAAAAGTAAATGTATTATTTTTTCAATTAATATCAATAATTTTTCTAAGATGTGGATTGACTTGAACTGCATTCAATTTTGTCAATTGTGGTTTCGCATTTGGCCATTCATCATTCACTATATTAAACCACGCGTCATTCCTTGATCGATCTTTACCAATTTTTGCTTTTAACCATGTACTGTCATATTGAAAACTTAATCATAATGCTGCATGTCGTGGTTTAGTATTTAATGCATTACATTTCCAATCTACTAATCGATAACTAAGTGTATAAAATGCAAATTGTAACAACAAAAAAAAATCAATTCTTATATAACTAATAAATCTTAACGGTACACTATCAATAAACATAGTATACAAAACAGCTTCTCTGCTACATTTGAAATATATGATATCATTAATCAGTAAGAGGATGAGATCGAGGTGACCAATTCAAAACAATATCACTATTATATTGATTCATGTCAGTAGGAATAATTGTGTTGTTTGATATTTATTCAGTCATAAAGATTGTATTGAGAAAATAGAACAAAACTGATTCTGAAGTAAGTGCTATCTTTATCATAACCTAGGTTGAATGTTAATTTCAACCAATCAAAATTTACTTTTTAATTTTGATATTCGTATACAAAAGAGCATTCTTTCATCGCAGATATTTTACTGACAATCAGCGACACTAATATTTTGTTTTTATAAACGAAATAATTAAATACATAAAAAAAAGAACTGTGTTTCATACAACATCAATGACTAAAAGATATTGAAATTATGTGTTTGAATGAAACTTATTTTTATGAGCCGCTCTAGGTAAGTCACAAATAAAATGTTAAAGGTGACTCAAATACTCGACAGAAATCGAATCGGAGAAAACCATACTGCAGTTCAGATTGATTTTTCAAGAAGTGGTTTGAGTACGGTTTGGATTAATTTTTTCGAGAATCAGTTCAGGTTTGATTGATTTTTGACTTTCATCAGTTTTCAACTTATTTATGAGAAACAAATGGAAATTTTTCTAAAATTAGGAATATTTTAGTGTAATAAAGTAGTATTCATCTATATAAAGTTTATGGATACCTAGCTGGATTTCATAAATTGATTTAAATGGCTCCACTTTCAAGTAAATAAAGCTATCATTACTGTCTTGTAAATAATTCAGCAAAAGAAAAAAAAATCTGGAATAATGAGTAGTTATAAGCAATAGTCAAATTTGCCATTGAATTGATCGTAACATTGCTCATTTTTATGAGTTACAATTCGGTTGAAAAGTTCCTGCTTCTGAATAAGGTGGACAATTATTTTCAGCCAATGATGGACATGTACAATGGCTAGTCAAATCAGTGTTCATCCTATTAGCACAAAGTACATGACAACGTGTACATAATTGAACTCGATGAACATCATATAGCTCCAATAATCCACATTGATTATTTATAATCTCTGAACAGCCACGTCTAACCCAGTTACCAACAAGATCAAAATCTAAAGATAGGGTGAGGGTGAGGGTGAGGATGAGGGTGTGAGGGGTGGGTGAGGGTGGGTGTGAGGGTGTTTGACCTGTACCACAAGTGTGAATATTTTGAAGAAGAACAGGAATGGAAGATGTTGGATATGATACTATTGAAGAAAGTGATGAGTTACCGATACTAGCTACTTTCCAAAGGATCAAATCAGCTGGAATATTATTGAGTTTTCTCTGTTCTAATACTTTATTTACTTGTTCTTGTTGATCTTCATTGGCATTATTAATTCGTCTAATGATTGCACCTTGTAAATTTTGTTTTACAGATGGATTTGTTACAATATCAGCCCATGAAACATAACGTTTAACAGAGATCATTGCAGGCGCATAAGCTAATGTACGAAACCATTCATCTGTATCTTGAATCAGATCAACATTTTCACCTATACGATGATCACTAAATATTTTTCGCCATTTATGATAATCTTCGCTGATACATGGTCGTTTGGAAAGAAGTTCTGCTTTAAGATTCAATTGTGCTGCAATGGAAGATAAACATTTTTGAAACAAGATTTGTTTTTCAGTAATACCACCAACTGTTGTCTCAACAGCCACATGAGTTCCCCAGGCATTGAAAAATGCATTGTAAAGATCTTCATCATAATCAGCAGTTAATACATTTATTGCAGTACGAGCATATGAGTTCAAAGGTAGGGAAGTAGGATGATCAATTGCTTTAATACGTAGATTATAGAGTTTACTATAATTTTGAGCAATAGCAGTTCCTTGATCATCTGAAAAGTACGTTGAATCGATATCTGAAATGTCTTGAAGATTGGAGAGAAAACTTGCAGACCAATCACTCTCAGCTCCTACTCTTAACCATGCTTCTATAAGTTCAGTTGCAGTAGAATATGAACTAACATTAACATCGAGTGAATCATTATTCAATGGTTGAAGACTAATTTCGTTCGGCAAGATAAACACACGACCAAAATGTGGATCTTTCCATAGAGAATCATTTGAAGGAGAGAGAGGATAGGTCAGTTGTATCGCTGGCAAAAGAACATTTCCAGTACTCAAATCAAAAGCCATACCAACACCTTTTGGTAAATCTCGTCGTGGTAAGAGTGATTGAGCTTTAGAGGTGTTTGAGAAATTAGTAAAACTGATATTCCAAGTTGGATCACCTGGACAGAATGTTCCTCGAAAGCCAACAACTGGACAAAGACTTTTTCGTGCTGTTACCAGATCGAATGCAGAGCTGTTAATAGCACGTTTTCTTCGTTGTGCAGTTGGAGAACAATCTAATGTCGGCAGAGGTGGTGGACTTGGATACGTCTGTAACCGTTGGATATAAAGATTTGCATTTTCAGCTGCTTGTAAACGAAAATAGTATGTTGCATTTTTCATTGCTTCTCTTTTATTATCTTTTGAAAGTAATGTATAAATTGGTAGAAGACGATAATTGATGGGTTGTTGATAATTTTTAAGTGTTGAAATCCAAGAATTAATAATATACGGTTCAATTGAAGAAGCTTAACCTGGATTATTATCAATTCCACCAATTAATTTTGATTTAGATAAACTATATGTTTTGTAGATTTGATCAACAGTCATTGTATGACTTTCTGAAATAGTTGTATCACCAAAAAATCAATATCTTTTTCTGGTTTGTTCTCTAATCCATATTTCACTATACTTTGTTATTAAACATCCTTCAAAATAATCTTCTGCCCATAATAAGCCACCCATATCGGAATTGGCAACAAAATATGTTCCATAGGCTTGAAAGAATGCTTTCCATTTATTAATATTTGAAATAGAACTGTTATCAAATGTATCAGGCAGTTTATCAATAGCTTCTTGGGTTAGATCATTGAATTTAGGAGGTGGAAATGTAGCTAAGGACAGTGTATACATTGAAATTTGTCTTCGTGTCCAAGCCATTTGATATTTGTAATCATAGAATTGACGATATTTCTCAATAATATCTGTACGTTTTGATGTTCCTCCAAATCCAAGAAAGCCATTATTATCATCTTCTATACTGTAGATAGACATTTGAAAGAATTCGTCAAGTGTCTTGAAAAATCTACTGTCATACATTGCACTATAATCATGTTTATCTGAAACGAAAAAATTGGGTGGAATTGTATAAGTTTTATCATTGTTATAGACATCAATCCATGAAGAAGCAGTGTTCACATCTGTTGATAGGTTAAAGAGACATTGACGACTTTCAATATCACCAATATCAAATCCACAACCTACTACATCAAGACCTGGAATTGGTTTAGCTTGATCAAAATTGATGAGGGCACGTTTCTTTCGGCTGGACTTGCTGCTTAATACTTGTCCTAAAGTTGGAACAGCTCCATGGAGAAGGTAACAATCAATAGTTGCTTGCAAATGATTTTGAACTTCATCTGGATAATCAAGAAGAAGATTGACAAGAGGAGAAAGTGTACGATTAATAACTGATGGACCAGATAATGTTTCATTCTTCCAAACATCCCATTGTTTTCTTTCATTTTGAGGTGTGATTACAACAGCTGGAATAAATTTTGTATTCATTTCAGAATTTTGTTTGAATTCTTCTGTAAGAGTTGATACTTCGTCACCCCAAGTATAAACACCGTTTAGTCCGCCGGACAAACCGTTGTTCATAGCGACATCAAAGCCGATTGTGATTCCCTCTTCAACAGTTTTACGGCTATATTCACTTTCATAGCTACTAGTTATATGTGTATAGAGATTTGCAAGTCCACCAACGATCACTGATGAAACATAGTGAGTGCCAAATGTTTCAATCAGACGATTGTAGTAGGCTTGATCTTTCGATGTTTTTGGTTGAGAAACGAGTTTATCGAGAGCTTCTGTGAATAGTGGATCAAATCTATTATAGGAACAAATGTAAACAAACCCGAATATAGCTGAACATAAAGGTCGCACTCTTTTTCTAATCAATTTCGAAAAGCTTACTTTAGTAAGTATGTTGGACCCAAATGAACACTGTAAATTCCCCACCAATCTGACGATATTCCAACAGATCCTTCTTTTTTAGTAATTGTTTCATAGGCTTGTATTAAAGTTCGATGATATCCAAAAGAAGTATCAACTTTGCCTGCATCTAACGGTATAGGAATATTAACATCAAAGGAGTATGATTGAAAATAACTATGAATTAAATATTTAAAATAGAAAAAATTCAAAAAGAAAATAAATAAATAAATTGAATGTTTACCTATGTAGAAAATCTCGATAGGTATTACTAATTGTTTCAATAGCAACTTTGGTTTTCATATTGATTGTTGTAGCTTGAACATAGCGAGATGTTGTATAAGTATGGTTAAAACCATCAATATCCAATGAATATGTTTTATCAAGACCATCATCCAAATTAAAAAGACAAAATGTTAGATTATCAGATGCTGAAATTTCTTCATTTATATTAACCATTTTTAGTGCATCAAATCCTGTGGTTAAATAATCCAACCCTGGAAGATCTTTGCTTTGTACAAGATTAATGTACGTCAGCAGAAATAGCAGATAGACATAAGAGTTCATCATCTTATTTTAAAAGAAGAGATGAAAATAACAGCTTCTGCACAGTTACACTAAGTTTTATAGTGCTTATGTTTATTAAGTCAGGTTATTTGGTGAAATCCAGCTTTGACAAAAAACTATGTCGGTGAAAATATATTAATGCGCCATTTAAACTACTTATTTTTTTTTCTTTCCAACTATAGTGGTAAAGATCAAAGCGAACTGTACTTTCGCTATTGTATATTCCGCTAAATGGACTCCGTATCTTCAGACAAAATTGCCTTTCAAGGGTTTTTTTCCTACCATTAGGTAAATATTATTTTTAATATTCTGCTTCAATTCCTTCTTTACTATATATATATAGACATTTTTTCAGCTTTAGTATTATTTAAAGATCATAGATTTATTTTGTGAAAAATGCTTCGCCATACAATTGTCACTCTATCAACTGTATTATATATTGTTCGAATAACACATGATGAAGATGCTTGTTCCAATAATTTATGCAGTGATCAATCACAGAAATGTTGTTCTGCTGTGCTTCAAGAATCACAATATCAAGTTCATTGTTGTCCTGTAAATACAACATGTTGTGGAGACAATTGTTGTGATGTTTGTTGTGACGGTAATTGTTGTCCAACAGGTTCAAATTGTTGCGGAGGTGGTTGTTGTTCAGAAAAATGTTGTGATGATGGAAGCTGTGCAAATTGGGGAACTCCATGTAAAAGGTAAGCTTAGAAACTTAAGAAAGTCAAGCTTTTAGTATTCTATTAGAGAATTTTTATTCGCCGATGATTATGTTTTACTACAAGATGGCTCTCAAAAACAAATGAAATATCTACGTAGTGGTCATAAGGTCTATTCTGTTAACAGTCAAGGTCAAATTGTCAAAGATGAAATCATTATGATTTTACATGGAGGACCAAAAACAGAAAGTAATTTATTTTTTACATTATAGTTGAAAACGGATAAACAGACAATCTTTTCATTTAGCTCTTTTCTACACTATTACAACTTCTCTTAATCAAAGTCTTACTTTGACTGAAGATCATTTAATAATGATCTACAATCAAAATGAAAAACGTTCAATGATGGTTGCTGCAAATAAATTGAAAGTCAATGATTATCTTTTAATGGCTGAAACTAACTCTCAGATTGTAATCCCTGTATCAATCATATCAATTAAAATCTCTTACAAAACTGGTTTCATCACTCCTATGACATATACAGGTAAATTATTAGTCAATGGCATTGTAACTTCATGTTATGTGAAACATCATAATGCATACAATGCAATGCACGCAATATTATATCCATTTTGATTATATTGTTATTTGACGAAAGATATCTTTCATCTGACTAATGAACCATTTCCAATTGAAATGCAAGTAAACAATCTTGTCAAAGAAGATGAATATTATGGACATATACTCGTTAGAAATATGCATCAATCAAAAGTAATCATAAATTATATTGTGCATGACTTATTATTACATTCATTTTTGAGCATCTGAGAAAAGACAATTATTAGATCTGAGTAGAACACGACATTTTTTGAAAGCATTTTCTCCTCCTTGGTTTGCATAGTTTTTTTCTTTTTTATTCAAATAAATTTAATTAACCAAGAAAGATATTGATGAGTTTAGAGAGCATTATGAATACTATGTGAATGTGTATAATTTGTGACATAATTCAATATCATGTATCGACATTAATTATGCAATATACAAAAATATATGTATATATATGCTTATTTGGATTTAGAATATGAAATGAATACATTTTAATCTAATTTAACGTCTTTTCTCCTTGCGACCACCATACTTAATTCCAAGTTCCTTTAAAATTTCTTATTTTCCAATATAACACAATTTAGATTCTTTTATAATATCGGTTGGATCATCTTTCCGATTGGGACTTATATCGAATACTTGACATATAAAATCATAGCATGAAGATACTGCCGTTGGTGAAGACGATGGATGATAGGAGCGAAGTGGAAAATAAACATGACATCCATTACTGTCTGTGGCAACTTCTGCATTACCGCAATTCAGACCTAGATATAACATATTCACTCGAACAGTTTGTATGTGCTTGTCTAGGACCAATTTCATTTTGTTAGCACATATGGTTATATTGGTTTTGCCGTCAAATCGAGAATCATAATCACATGTAAGAAGGGGAGGAAATCCGTGGACTTTTAACAAATGATTTATCGCTAGTCCACCACTGAAAGATCATTTCTCGTTCTCTTAATAATTTGAACAAGGAAAGTTAAATTTTCATTTCTATTAACATATGATGGAAAAATCAAATATTATAGAACCCATGGGTCGATAAAAAAAAATTCCGGCATCTCTGTTTCGCACATAAAATGCAAAGATAAATCGTCATTTTCACATGGGTTTTCTCCGACTTAGTCTATTTCTCTATCTTTTTTCTTTAATTTTTATGAAACAGGAACCAGTTTGGTTCAATCGTAACGTAATTAAATGGTTAGTTGAGAAAGAACATAGGATGCGAAAGCCAGCTACTCATAAGTGGCGCATCGATGAGTGATTCTCGTTAGTCTCTAAGATTGATATGAACCATTCTTTCGCAATACCTTCAACCAAATGTGAAATATTTTTCGAAAGAGCTACATCAATTGTAGTCTAGACGACTGATTTTAACGCTCTCCTAATGCTCCAGAAAAAATCCATGGTGAGAAATGGCCGACGCACTATATTTTTCGAATTTGAGATTGCCAGTTTTGCTTTTGAAAATTGTAAAACATGAAAGATTTATCCAAACTGAATTGATTGTAGCAAAGCATATGAATTCTTAATCTGATAATGATCCTCAAAATGAGTAGAATAAATTCAGTTGAGGATCAAGTAGGTCATAGCAACGAGGGTTAATTGTTAAACACGTGAAATATTATTGATAAAATATCTGAATGTTTTTAATATACAATTAAATAAATCAAAATCAATTCAACTTTTTTTCTTTTCACCTTTCAAGATCTACATATCTCATCTTCAGATGAGAAAATAAAATACTATATAAAAGATAAATTATTTTAAATATATTTCAATAATTTGAAAGAAAAATGTGTTTATTTTGTATACCAAAAAATATATATGTATGATGATTTAAATTCAGTTAATAATGTTTTTCAAATTTCTCGAAAAAATATAAAATAACGAGAGAAGAATAAAACTAAAAGATTTTGTATATAACTCATAAAAATGATGTGTTTAATAATAACTTTATAGAAATCTATCTTTCTTATTCATATACATATTTTACAATAATAAAGATCAAAATAAAACTTCCAAGTCATTATTAGACAATGATATAAGTTGGATATTCCCAACATATAATATTGTTTTCATTGTTAAAATTGAATACGAGACAATATTTGCACGCATGATTTATTTCTCTTTTCATTCACAAATAGAAACACATGACAATTATGAATAAGTGTCTTTCATAAGTCGGATGTAGAGAAAACAAAGAAATGTAAATAGATGCTTTATATAATTACATCATCGAATTATCTATTGCATTAGAAATTGGTCTATTCATCATTAATCATGATAAAAAAATTTCCGAAAATAACAATAAATGCAACTGAAGCGTGAAAGCTTACATATGATTTTTGTAATGTACTGACTAATATCATTGTATATAAAAAGCTGTGTTATATACATCTAATTCATTATTGATATTTCCCGTTGACATTTAATCCAACAAAACAAACAAGAGTAAGTTACTGTTAAGCATATATGAGTGAATTCAGCTAATATTGTAATGTTTCATATAAACTATCGGACAAAAATAAAAAATTTTCGTTGTCCATTCGATAGGACTCTGTCAATTGTGTATAAATAACAATAATTTTCCAACAATCAGATTTTTCATTTAAGAAAAACACTCGAGTTTCATTAAAAAATACATAGTTTCCAACACAATAAAACGCATAATTTTCGAAATATTTTGACAAAATAACAATCTACTTAGTCTTATTATATATTAATTGAAAGATTTTAAAAGCAGAAAATCTAATGAGTATATATAGAACTTTATCAGCATATAGATACATATTTTGAGGATAAAAAAATGCGGATGATACATCTTTAGTAGATTGAATCAAATCTGTTGGGACATTAAGTAGATTAGAGCCTAAAAAATATTTAAAAAAAAAATTATTAAAATTGATTGAGAAAAATTTGAGATATAAGCATTTTCGTATTGGAAATATTACCGCACGATTTACTCATATGTTTTAATGATTTATTAAAAATATTTTCTCCTTTTATTTTTTAGATCATTTAAAAATGTACGGTATTGGATTTGGTATTGTTCCATTAGCAACTACAGTTGCAATTTGTCCATGCATTCCATGTCTGTATATTCAACCAATTTGTGCTTTGCCAATCTATCCAATCATATGTTGTTAAGGCATTTAAACCTAACAAGTTACTTATCATGAACATTATAAACATTAAATTTTATTTTTTTTAAAAAACTATTTAACTAAAAATGAAAAATAAATAATAATCAAGATAAAAATATAGATATTCACATTTAATGATAATTTTCAATTAAATTAAAATCGAATAAATTATTTTATTTTTTATTCTTTTAAATATATAAATCATAATATCAATTAAGATTATTTTGTTTTTTACTTTCATTTTTAATTTATTCAAAGAAATCATTGAATATTCTTCAATTTATAAATTATTATTAAGTTTTTTATTATCTTATACACTTTTATAATTTTTTTAAATTAATAAAAATTCATAATTGATACTTTCAATTGATTCACTCATTTCGACAATTATACTGATCAGTTGACTAAAATCGATCTTATATTTATGAATGTTTATAGAGGTGGATATTTTTAGGATTACTAGTAATAAAAGAAGAGTCAGAAAACTTGTTTGAAATATAGACTCATAGAAATTTAAAATAATTCATAAATCCTTAATAATTTAAAATAACAATTGCTTCTTATTATTTTATCAATTAATTTATTTTAGAATACTAATATATTTATGTTTTCATTATTGAATATATGTAATACATAATATTCTCAGTTTGTTTTGTTTTAATCTTAAAATTGATATTTATAAGAAAATAAAGAATAAATTAAATATGTGAAATATTATTTATATTTCATCACAATGATTTTAATAGATTAAAATTTTCATGCATTTGTCTTATCAATATATGTAGAAAAGAGATTCTAAACACAATGTCTATTCAATGTGTCAAAGAATTTTCAAATGTCTTGAAAAATGATATAATAATCAGAGTAGAATAAAAATAAAATATTTTGGAAATATCTAATCAAAATAAATCTTCAATATCATTATTAAACAATGACATAAGTTGGATATTTCCAACATATAATATTGTTATTATTGTTAAAATTGAATATGACATACAATGTGCAGATAGAATGTATTCATATAGAAACACATGACAATTATGAATAAGTGTCTTTCATAAGTCGGATGTAGAGAAAACAAAGAAATGTAAATAGATACTTTATATAATTACATCATCGAATTATCTATTGCATTAGAAATTGGTCTATTCATCATTAATCATGATAAAAAAATTTCCGGAAATAACAATAGAAACAATTGAAGCGTAAAAGTTTACATGTGATTTTTTCAAATGTAATGATTAATATGATAGTATATAAAGGGAGTATCATATACATCTAATTCACCATTCATTTATCCGCATATTCACAGCTAAGCTAAGGTAACAAACAAAAGTTAGTTACTGTTAAATATATGTATTTGTGATTTGTTGATTAAATATTTTCCTATTTCTTTAAAGACTATTTGAAAATGTGTTTAATTGGAACGTGCATTACTTGTGTATCACCTATGATTGTTGTTTATCCTTTTGTAAGGGTGGTCCCATTTGTACCAATTTGTCCGCTGGCAATCTGTCCAATCATATGGTGTTGACGAATTCTAGTTGGCAATTAATTAACTGTCAACTCTAAAAACATAAACTCTTATTTAATATACAAGAAAAATTACTAAGCTAACAATCAAAAATAAATACTAATCATAATTAAAATAGATATACACATTTAATGGTAATTTTAATTATTTTTCCATTGTATATGTAATTATGTATGTTTTTAAACTAACAATAATTTGAGACAGACTAAATTATTTTACTTTCATTTCTAATCCATTCAATGAAAGAAATGAGTTTAGTATAAATAGAATTTAAAATATTTTTTATATATAAAATTTATTCATCTTTTATTATTAATTAATAAACTTTATGTTGATATTTGATATTAGTGAAATGAATATTTGTGAGAAACGGTAAAATTATAATAAAAACAAAATTCTTTTATATTTACTATGAAAACAATAGTTAATCTAAAACATATTTTATGTTTAAATAATATAAGATTCTTAATACTCTTCTTATGTTCTATTAACAGTTCAAATTTTGTTCAAATTTTGTAATAGACGCAAATATAAAATAATAGACAAAAAAAACACATTTGACAATTTTCTTGTGATAGAAAAAAAACTTTATGTTTTTATTATGAAATGTATTGATTTAATGAGAATAACAATCATACTACTGAAAAGTTTATTCTCATCTAATTTATCGATAATATTGGCAAACTTAATAATATAGAATTTTAATGTGTTTTAAATAATATTTTTCAATAGATTTACTTATATTAACAACTGTATTAATCTCCTCATTAAAATCGATCTTATACTCATGCTTGTGAATGGAAGTAGATATTTGTAGGATTAGAAGTAACGAAAGAAGAATGAGAGAACTTGTTTGAAAGGTAGACCTATATAAATGTGAGAAAATTCATAAATTCTCAATAAGTGGGAAAAAACAATTCTTTTTTATTAGTGGTAGGTATTATCAGAATATAAACAGTCATGACCAATTTTGACCTTGTTTAAGAGTCTCAGCAAATGGCTTTATTCAAATTCATCATCATCATCATCATAAAATGACAGTGAAATTGCAATCGATTTCTAGAATAGAGAAAATACAGTATCAAAATATATGATGATGAACTTGAATAAAGTCATCTGTTGAGATCCTTAAACAAGTTTGAAACCGTCTATAGCTGCTTATTTTCATTCATCTCAATATCTATTAATCAGTATCGTTTGATGAAGGTACTGAGCTTTATATCTGCTGAAAATAATTAAAAATACTGCATATATATCACGAAATGTGCCCATTATTTGTTTTAGTGTGTGTTCGTGTTTCCGCCTTCACCCTCATTGAGAGAGATATCCTTGCGTATGTTTCTATCCAGTCTTATCTTGTTTCTAGGAAATTATTTTCCTCTTTCCGGAAAGCACTTTCCTGGAAACTAATATAAGGTACTGTATGCACAATTCAAACTATGCAACATTGCAACCCTAACTTACAGATACTTTGCCCGCAGATTATTATTACCCTTCTGCTAACGTATGATATTTTTTATTGGTTTTTGTGAATTTGTCTTTTCCAATAAACAATTGAAGCACATCCTTTTTCATTAGTAAGAAAACTAGCTCATTTGGTTATAATACAGCGAAGATATTCAAATTTTATCCGTATTATTGCCTTTTCAAATATTCTGAAGTACAATAATCAAGACGCACAATTCGATACATGTTAATGAACACAAAAGAGTATTTTAGAGACATCTTACAAGTTAAAACTTCGTGTTGATCACTATCTCTACTATTTCAAATTTTTGTTGAATATAGATCAATAGAACGTTTTTTACATGAACAAATTCTACAAAATGACAGAACCTTTTGGACACTCTAAGCAAACAGCAAAATTTCACAATGTGCAGCCATTGCATGCAAATGTATGGTTATAAAACAATCGACAGTTATCTTGCTTTTTTAAAATAATTCATGAACATATCTTACACAATAGTTATGTAAGATGTTAGGAAGTGGTACACACACCTCTTCAGATGTAGCTTGCCTGCATCTCTTATCTATAGAAATGTTTTCCTTTCGTTCTCTCTTCTTTTTCTCTGTATATCACATATATGCATTTTTTCTTTCCTGTCTATTACATATATGTGGTCTTTTCCTTTCGTTCTATATATAGCATGCAACTTTTCATGAATAAACCAGAGCGATATACGTCTACATCCATCTCATCTCGATGATCTAGAGTTGGACACCTAACACCCTTTACCCTCATCCCCCAATGTCCACTTCAATGAACATTGGAAAAACAGTTGCAAAAAAGTAAGAAAGCATCTGATTGAGAAACTCTAAGGACGCTTTTTGTAGTAAACTTCATGGGCTACCAATTGGTAAAAAAACCTTTTTTTTAGCTGCGCTCGTTTGGAGATGTGTGGCTCCTATAATCGGCAATTTCGAAAAACGACTATTGTGTTATAAAAGTAATTTTCTATTTCGAAGCAATAAACCATCCGGCGGCCTATTGTGTGATACATGTAGAAAAAGATGTCCACTAGTAATATGCTTAGGTTCCAGAATTTTTAGAAAAGCTTATGAGGCCTTTATATGGTAAAATATGCAATAGCCACTAAAAGATTTCTACAATAGTAACATCCTGACCCATAAATATCCACGAATCAATGCAACAATTGTCTCAATCATGTAGAGTTATAGAGCAGACATTTTTCTATGAAATGAAACGTTCTCGAACTCTGTACGACGTTTCTTCACCGAGATACATCAGTTTTGCTGAATGCTCGTGAGAATTGGTTAAAATTTTCCCCCTACTTCCCCTCACGAATATGCCCCAAAATTGAAGAAAGCATTTCTTTGATTTCATCATACTTTTGGCATATTGAAGGCATCAATACTTTAATTCTAATGTAATTTTATTGCTAGCGCTTTTGGAACTACTGTGGGGTGTAAAAGGATAAGAAAGAAATGATCAAACATCTATATAGAATGAGTTAAGCAACAACAAAATGTAACGATAATAAATTATTATGATATTTACTTCAATTTTTTGTCGTACTTTGAAAAACGAAAAGAACAGAAAAGAAAAAGAAAAATGCACTTTCATCTTTGACAACAACATAATACTTGATGACTGTGTACGTACGAATTGCACGATGACGTAGACAGGTGAATCAAATACAGCTATAAAAGCAGCAACAATGAAAACCATTTTTATCTACAAATTTCGTTTGAAAGTTGAACGTGTTTACTTACTTTTATTTTCGCTTTTAAAATGGAGGATACATTACCAAGCAAAGGACGCTTATTGTTACTTATGCTATGTACTTATATGGTACTGATTTTGACAACTGTGGTGGGTTTTATTGGCCAATTTTTCTACGGGCTCATATACGATTTATGTGGTTTTGTCAAACAAAGGGCAAATCGAAAACTTAACATAGATGAAAATCAAAACAAAGATGAATATTATGCTGTTATCATCGGTACTGGTTTTTCTGGTTTATGTATGGCTATTAAATTAAAAGAATTAGGAATAGATAATTTCATTTTAATCGAACGTCTTGCACATGTTGGTGGTACATGGTATGCTAATACATATCCAGGTTGTGCATGTGATGTTCCATCTAATCTTTATTCATTTTCATTTGAACCTAATCCAAAATGGTCACATTTCTTTAGTCGACAACCAGAAATAGGTGAGTATCTTGAACATTGTACAGATAAATATGATATTCGTCGACATGTTAAATTAAATACAACAGTTACTCAACTTAATTGGATAGAAGAGAGACAAGTATGGCAAATAACAACTCAATTAAATAATAAAGAAAAGAAAATCTATGCTCGATTTGTTATGGCCGGTTATGGACCATTATCAAATGCATCTTATCCAACTGATATTCCTGGTATTGATAAATTTCAAGGACACATGTGTCATACAGCTAAATGGAACAAGACAATTGATTTTAAAAATAAACGTGTAGCAGTAGTTGGAACTGGTGCTAGTGCAATTCAAGTTGTACCTGAAATTCAAAAATCTGATGTAACACAATTATTTGTTTTTCAACGAACACCAGCTTGGGTTCTTCCTCGAGCTGATCGAGTTGTGTCAGATTTCGAAAAGCAACTTTTTATTCGATTTCCAATTTTTCAAAAACTTCTTCGAAGTCTTATATATTGGATACGTGAATCAACTGTGTTATCATTTACTTATCGTTTACCTCTTCGATTTATTAATGCAGAACTTGTCAAATATAATCTTCATATGCAAGTTAAAGACGAAGAATTAAGAAAAAAATTAACACCATCATTTGAATTAGGTTGTAAACGTGTTTTGATCACAAATGATTGGTATCCAGCATTACAAAAATCAAATGTAAAATTAGTAACAAATCGAATTAAAGAAATTAAATCAAATTCAATTGTTACTCATGATGGTGATGAATATCCAGTAGATATTATTATATGGTCAACTGGTTTTCAAGTTCAAACATCTCCTTTACCTATATATGGAGTAAATGGGATTTCACTAACTGAACAATGGTCACAAACTATGCAAGTAAGTTTTTTTTGTTATCTAAAAGTTATATTTTAATATGTTTTATTCTTTTTAAGGCTTATCGCGGTGTCACTGTTCCAAACTTTCCAAATTTATTTATTCTTCTTGGTCCAAATACTGGTCTTGGTCACAATTCTGTGATAGTTATGATTGAAGCACAAGTACACTATATTATTGAAGCTCTTGTATATATGCAAAAAAACAAAGTACGAATTCTGGACGTAAAACAAAGTGCACATGATGAATATAATCACAAACTACAGTCTAAATTGAAAACAACTGTATGGCAAAGTGGTGGTTGTCATTCATGGTATCAAGATGTTAAAGGGAATAATACAGCTATTTGGCCCGGTTTTACATGGATATACGTCTTGTTAATGAAATATTTTGATTCTAAGAACTATATTTTTCAATGATTATTAACTGTTTTCTTTTACATTACAAAAAATTGTATAAACTTTTTCTCGAAAATATTGAGCGATTTAATTCAAGAGAAATGGTTTGTTTTATGTTTTCACATTATCTCTGTATAGTTTTCACGAGATATTCTACATATATGTCAAGAAAATATGCACTGCAAAGATTTGTATAAGATTACATCAGATATTCGAATTCAGTTGCAGGTATAAAAACAATTGAAGTAATAGTATTGTGAGCGAGTATAGTATATAAAGGACTCCGCCGATTAAGGAATCAAATCTGTCCCTCTACAAAGGTATCATTTTCTTCAAATTGACTTTTACTCACAGAAATAAGAGAATGTCTTTATAGTCTCATAACACGACACGAAATAATCAGGATTCCTTAAAAATTCTTTTCTCGAATATAGAGAAAGATTTTTAAATTCTGGTTTCATATTTAGAAACGATATTATAGACGTTCTGATTCCACATAATCGCTATTTTTTCGAACTTACTAGAAATCGAAAAGATGGCATGATTTCAACAATAAAACACTCTATATTCACGAAACTTTCAGAAAAACTTGCTTATATACTGAGCTTTCTTCTAATAGTATTATGGGCTCTACATTTTTTAGTCCAAAGTTTCACTTTATACTTAAACATTTGCAGATATCACTATATTGTATAGAAATTCAGCTTATATTTCTCAATTTTAATTAACAACAATTAGTTTTGAGACAAATGCATATGATATTTGGAATTAGCCCCAACATCTAACGAGAAAACCTCCCGAAGTGGAACCCTCCGTTTGGGCTCATATTTTATCTGTAAGTAGGAGTCATAGCATAGATAAGAGTCCTAAAAGGATTTGTCTCCATAGTCTGTTGTTGTTGGGATATTGGGTTTTTAAAGTATTAGAATAACTCACTATCGTGGTCCTCCTCAGAGACATCTAAAAAACTCATTTTCAAATTTAGAATTGAAACTTTTTATACAGTGAGGTGTTAATGAGAGTGGTTTATTGTGAAAGTTTCAGTTTTTCTGAATGCTTCTATGGCAAATAAGAACATCAAAACTTGCCTCCTTACATTCAGGTTCATAATACCGCTGTCGATTGAATGTAATTTTGCATCGACAAAATTACTAACAATAAAAATGAATGTCTCTGCTGCTGGTAAGATTGCGTTATTTATCGTCAATTATTTGCTCATTAAAGAAAAAGTTACAGGAACACACAAATACAGGGTGCTTCGTAAGTTTTGAGGCGCGACAAAATTCGTTTATACGGACATCTAGAACAATGTCAAATCATTATATCTTTATATCAGCTTCGAGTTCTCATGACGACCTTTCAAATGATATATAATTGAAGAACATTTTCTCTTATAATAATAAAAATATAAACATGATAATGTGATAATAAAACTTTCGAAACTGATCAATACGATGCAGAATGTATCGCGTATATATCCTGGCGTCGATAAATGATACAAATCTTGAATTTTTTTTCTTAAAGATGAGGCGTGAAAAGCTCTACAAACATGTTAGAATAAACACTTGCTGACATGTTCTCATGGCATAGTTCATACTCAAAATGAACAAGCTTCATGATGGTGATGGTGAGTATAACAAAAAAAAATATGGGAGATTTTTTTATTTTGTATATATCTCAGCTTGAGAAAAACATACGATCTTGGATTTTATGTTAAAAGATGCATCACAGAAATCTTTACAAAATCTATGCAAAAAGATCTAAATTATAAAACAGAAAAGTTTTCGAAATATTTTTTTATTATATTTAATACGATGGGAAATGGGATTATCATCAAGGTTTTTCATTCTGAGTATGAACTATGCCATCAGAGCAAATCAGTATGTATTTATTTAGACATTTTTTTGTAGAGCTTCTCACACCATATCTGTTAAAAACAAATTCAAAACTTTATCATTTGTCTATGCCGAGAAAAGTATGAAATAAAAAAATGTTGCAAGCGTTTTGATACACCCTGCATCCAAGTTTGTCAATTTTGAAAATTTTATCATCACATTCTCATATTTATATTTTTAGTATTATAAGGGAACATGTTATTCAATTATATATTATTAGAAAGGCAGTCACATAGCTCATAGAAAAAGCATCACCTTCTTTTTTTACTTCACAGATTTGTATGATATTTGTGAATTTTATTAGAGTAGTTTATTCTGAATCTTAAGTTTTATGAGGCAATCACCAAATACATCTTTTCCTCCATTCTTAACTATGCGAAACGGCCATTTGTTGTCTATATGTCACTTTCCTAGAAGAAAATAGTTTGTTTTTTTTTGATTATGCAGTAGTTTATTTGTTGCTCCGCTCGGAAGCGCTTACAACAATTTAAGATGCATAGGTTTAAGCTACATATTTTGCAAAATAAGACAAGAGAGAGTAGTACGATAAGTGTATAAAAGATGCATGAATGAGATATTTAGAGAGCAGAATGAAATAGAAAGGAAAAAAAGAAAAAAGAAAGTATTGGTAACGCTTTTAAAAGGGAAAAGAAGAAAAGTAAAATTTAGAAGTGAGCAAAATTGCAAAGCGATGCGAATGTTTAAAACTTAACTTGTTTATTTCCTGCATGATCGGCTACGGCCCTCTTGTCCTGGATATAACTTTGATATTGGTTTCATATTTATCCAAAAAAGACAACCATGTCAATAGATATGATACATGTCCCTCTTTCATTCTTTTAATACGAGAAAGTTTAAAAAACTGTCCGACCCCCAATGAAGTTGATTTCTTTCTGTTGATTTCTATTCTGTTCGTTATTTTTTCCCAGTCAAAAATATCTTGGTAAAAAGCTGATAGGCCTATATCTATCCTATGGGCTGATGCTAATCGTTTCCTTAAGTATTTGCAAATATAAAATTCCAGAGGGTTTTCTTTAGTGACACTTATAATACGATTTGCTTCTACAAATGGGCATCTATGGATTATTCGAAGATCGGCTCTATATTTTTTAAGAAATAGTTCTTGTTGAGTATGTGCAAGGAAAGGATAAAAAGAGAAGATCCAAGTGAAAAACGGAAATGAATATGCAAAGAAGCAAGTTCTCAAAGCTTGTACAGAAATGTCTTTATTACATTTTAACCATTTCAATCTGATGTAAGACTTCTGTATGTTTTCTAAGCATTTATCTAATGTTGGTTTAAGTGACATTTTGTCGGTCCAAGAGACCCCTAAGTATTTTAACGATTTTACCTCTTCTAAATTTTTATTGTTCATTGAAATTTCTACCTTCGGTTTTACCACTTGAGAGTGGAAGGTTTGAAAGAGTGTCTTAGCTACATTAATGGGTTGCTTCCAATTCTGGGCATAGTTATATAAGTTATGACATACACGTGAGCCTGCTATTGACAGCGACTCTTGCATTTTTTTATAACTTTTTTGTATCGGTGGAGTTATTAGAACACTTAGGTCGTTGGCGAATAGATGGGTGGGAAAAACTTCGATGCATTTTACAAGATCAGCATTGTATACAATGAAAAGGTATGGGCTTAGTGAGCTACCATGAGGTAGGCCAATATGAGTTCGAAAAACATTCGTTCTTACGTTTCCGAAGGTGACGTATGCGTTTCTATTTCCTAACCAACTAATTACTATTCTTAGTAATTCTAGTGGCATTTGCATCCTCCATAATTTAACTATTAAACCCTTGTCCCATACGAAATTATAGGCTTTCTTGTAATCCACGTAAATTCCTAGTGTGGAAATGTTACCGGCTAGTTTGTTCTTTATCTCTTGGTATATGGAAAGAACTCTCGTTTGTAATAAGCATCCTTTTCGGAAACCTGATTGTTCAATTGGAATGATGTGATTAGGTTCTGCCTAATCTTGTATTCTATTTAGTAAGATCTTTTCATAAATCTTTGAATGAGTAATGAGTAGAGAGATTGGGTTTTAATTCTTTAATTAGTTTCTTTATTTCCAATACATTAGTGGGTTTAATGTTATTTTTACATAATGCTACTAGCGTTTGTATTTCACTAAACTCTCGATTTATTTTAGTGTCATGTGGATCGCCAGGATCCTCATTTGGCTGCGCAAAAAGATTGTTATAGTACTTTTAAAGCTCTTCCGCTATATCTTTAGGGTCTGTCAAAGTTGTATTTCCAACTGCCAACTTATTGAAAGGTAATGGAGATGGTTTATATATGCGAGATAGATATTTCCAAAACGTTGTATTTTCATTTCCATAGCTCACTCCTATGGCTGATAGAAAAGAGTTCCATCGGCTAGATCTATATTCGTTTATTTCTTTTCTTATCAAGCCTGTCATTTAGCGTAATAATATCCTGTCTTTTTCTTCATGTGTTTTATAAAAACGATTTTTAACATGTCTAATTGTTTTTAGTTTATTCAAAATCTCCTCCGGCAGTGATGGTCTCCATTTTTCTTTTTCATTCCAGGAGGTTAATCGATTTTTTAGAGCCTCTAAAAATCTGGTGTAATTTCTATACCATTCTACAACAGGGGTATACTCTTTTTGATTCTTCCAATAGTCTTGTAGCAAATTCAGTATTAACTCATAATGTTTCCATCTAACTTCTTCGAAACTGTTTACAGCTTCGAGGCTGATGTGATCTGATTTATAAACCAATGGCCGATGGTCGCTTGAACCAAATTCCAATGTTTCACCTATTACAACAGGAAAATTAGTGAACGTGAAATCTATATTCCGAGATGATCTTTTAGATGAATTGCTGGTACCTTCTATATATTCCAGCTGATTTTCTATACACCATTTCTCCACTATTTCACCTCTCTTATCTGTGCTCGGACTGTCCCAATAGTTTACTGTTGCGTTGAAGTCGCCAGCTATAATTGTGTTACCTGAAATGTATTGCGATATCTCATTTAAATCACGTTTGTGGCTGTCAGGCCAATATATACCTATAACTCTTAACGGTTCGTTCAAACCACTTATATCTACTACTAATGTGTTAGGTATATTAGTTTCATATTTAGTTGCTTTTAGATGTTTCCCTACTGCTATGACTACCCCACCGTTTTTATTTGTTCCTTTTTCGTAGAACATATTAAAGTTTGGTATATTACTTTTAAACCATATTTCACCTATTTCGGTACATACTATGAAGGAAGCATCTACTTTACTGACTAGCTTAATAACTTCTAGGCTTCGTGTGCTTAGGCCTTGCACATTGTATAGGACAAAGGACAGTGGGATAGAGAACTTACTTAATATATTCTTTTCTGCTGATTATAACTCTCTCATGTTGTGAGTATATTATTCAAAGTCGGCGCAGTAAACCATTCTTCTAACAAAGTTTTTAATTGTTTTCTATCCTTTGTCGAAACATTACATTCCTCTAGTCTATTTACTCGTAGTAGAAGAGGATTATCAATTCTATCAGAAGCATAAGCAAAAGCAGAGACGTTTGGATTAAGCATATTGTTCAAATACATGAAGTGTTTTTCGATAGTTCTACCTCTTATTGATTTTGATTTATATTTTTGACCACTTGTAATTCACTTTCATATGAATTAGTTAGTAATGTTTCTACTTGTTCGTTTACACCAGCAATAATTCTCTTGATCATTTCTCTTGTTTTATTATCTCCTTTTGGTGATAATTTTGAAAGCGGAGCTGTGATATCGGTAACAAAGGATTTAAAAATTCCAATCATATTCATTCAATTTTGATGTAGTTCCTGGATTTTCTTTGCGTTTTCGTTTACTTCTTGTTCAATCTGATGTATATGAGTATCCATTTGATTTGATTTGATTTAACTTCAAAGTGTGTACAGAGCTTCTCGAAAGTTGTTGGTTTGATATATCATTAGGTGTGGAGTTTGTAATGCTTCATAATGTAAATTAAGATTTTTCCATGGAGCAGATCGCTTTGTATATCCAGTAGTTGCTGTTATTGATGAGAACATTACTTGATTGTTTAGATCTGGTGGTTGATTTTTATTGGGCCTAGTCGTAGCATTGGCTTTATAATTAAATAATCCATCTTTTCAGCTTGTTTTACTGCTTTTTTTAACTTGGCACGATATTTTTGTATTACTTCACACTCCGCATCTAATGAAAAGTGGCATTTTCCACATTCAGCACACTTGTAAATTTTGGAACATCTTTCGTTATGTTGATCATTAAAATTAGATAGACAGATTCTACATTTTTGGATTGTTTTCTCACATTTATCTCGAGTATGATCTACATTCCAACACCTTGTAAAATAGGACAGTCTGTTTGCAAGTTTATATGGTGTAACTAAACGTAAACGATTGAAAACCCCGATTTGACCCAATCTGAGTAAACCATTGTATTCCTTTTGGTTCGATACGTTGAATCTATAATCGTTCATCGAACGTGCATAGGGATAGATAATCAATTTGCAGCTTTCGGCGGAACTTGCGGATTTTTGAACTTCGGCAGCGACTTGTTCTATTGTATATTCAGTGGGAATATTTCGAACTACTAATGTGAATTGATCTGGTATAAACATAGGCATTTTAACTGAGACCGTGTTTCCTTGAATTTCTGAAGGCCAAACGTTCGAATCGTTTAACTTTTGAAAGTCCGATTTGTTCTTTACACCTATTTTAAGTAACTTACCTATATATCTCACCATTGAGAAACTTCCAGTAATTTGTACCTTTTGTTTCAAGAAGTGATCGTAAAGATCCTCGGCTATACTAACTGCAGATGGAAGTTGGTTAGAATTATTAAAGTTGATTGTAAAGCATAGTAGGTTATGAGTCACGGCGCGTTGAATATATTCTATTGGTATCGAGTATTTGTTCTGTGACATATTAGAAGTAGTTGTATCATGTTGTTCGTTGTGATTCATCGATGTTGCTCGATTATTATGGTTATTCTTTCTTATTTTATTTGAGCCGACTGTAACAAAGTCATTACTGTCGTTGAGAGCACGTTTGTTTACATTTGCATATGATTCGAGTTGATCTTCGTTATCTACTGGTGATGATTCATCGTTTCTTCCTTCATCCAAGTTTTCATTACTATCACATTGTTCTTGTTCTGTACAGCGATACGTGCGAGAATCTTGCATCCCTGGGTTCGTATTATTTGAATAAAGTCGGGAACCACGTTGTATATTATTTTGCCCTGAGCCGCTTTGCTTCTCTTGTATAAACTGGTTTGTTGAAGTTGTTCGATGTGATATCCTATGTCGCGCTTGAGTTGTACTCTGTAAAGGTATTAAATTAACTTGATGAAATTGACTTTGATTCTGTTGTTTATGGTTCCATTGTCTTTGCGGTGTGAATTATCAGTATCAACAAAAGTATAGTAATTTCCCGTATTTGGATCATATATAATCTGAGTTCCTTTTCCGAGTATATTTGATTGATACTCTTTGCTCATATTGAGCTAGAGAAGGAATAAGTTGTTCAACTTATTAAGAAGGGAGGAGATTGAAAAAAAGAAAAGATAAAAGAGCGTAGAAAGGAAAGGAATGTGTGTATACTCGGGAAGAAAAAAAAGAAGGGAGAAAATAGCTTGTTTATTTTATATTTTCCTATGAATTTTTATGATTTTTTTTCTTACTGAAAAAATACATGTAATATGTTTTAGGCAAATGAGTGCCATTCAAGAACTACAAAAGTTAGAGAGGTAAGCCTTGCATCCTTTCGTAGAGATACTTCTGGGCTATTTTTTGCATAGTTTGAATATATAGGTTTCTATTGAACTTGAAAAAGCCACCAGGAAGTCTTTGAAAAGTTGATGATAATGAAAGACTCAATTCACAAGAAATTTCGACCATGTCTTACTGGATCTATAGAGTATACAGTTACCTACATAATACTGAAAACTGCAGCTCTCTAGCTTCTTTCGTGCCTGAGTTATTTCAAAAATACCCACAGGTATCTTTTCTAGGCCAGACAGTAGTAATAAACGAAGAATGAGAAAACTTATTTGAAAGATAGACCCATATAAATGTAAGATAATTCATAAATCCTTAATAAATTCAAAACACAATTACTTCTTATTATCCTAACAATTAATTTATTTTAACATACTAATATATTTGTATTTTCATTATTGAATATATATTTTTCAATTTTTTGTAATGAGTAAGATTTCCAGTATGTTTCGTTTTGTTCTCAATATTGATATTTGTGAAATAAAGAATATATTAAATATGTGAAATATTATTCATAAAATATCTCAATGATTAGAATTTATCAGAATTTTCATACATTTGTCTTATCAATATATGTAGAAATTTAACGAAGTGGATATGTAAATAATTATATATTGCCAATAATAATACTTTCATTTGAGACAATATAAACAATGTCTATTCAATATTTCAAAGTATTTTTAATATACAATCAAAATAAATAAAAAGATATTCAACTCTTTTATTTTCATCTTTCAAAATCTACAGATTTCATCTTCAGACGAAAAAAGAGAATACTATAAGAAATAAATTAATATAAATCTCTTTATCTTTTCAATTTTCGAATTTATTTCAATGATTTAAAACAAAAATAAAAAATTATATCAATAATTTATCTATTTCTCTTCTATATCAATAAATATATAGATATATTATGATTTAAATCCAAGTAGTAATCCTTTTCATATTTCTAGAAAAAGTATAAAATAATCAGAGAAGAATAAAAATAAAAGATTTTTTTATATAACTCATAAGAACTATGTGTTTAATAATAACTTTATGGAAATCTATCTTTCTTATTCACATACATATTTTACAATAATAAAATCAAAATAAAACTTCCAAGTCATTATTAGACAATGATATAAGTTGGATTTTCCCAACATAAAATATTGTTTTCATTATTAAAATTGAATACGAGACAATATTTGCACGCATGATCTATTTCTCTTTTCATTCACAAATAGAAACACATGACAATTATGAATAAGTGTCTTTCATAAGTCGGATGTAGAGAAAACAAAGAAATGTAAATAGATGCTTTATATAATTACATCATCGAATTATCTATTGCATTAGAAAATGATTTATTCATCATTAATCATGAGAAAAAAATTTTCGAAAATAACAATAAATGCAATTGAAGCGTGAAAATTTACATATGATTTTTGTACTGTACTGATCAATATAATAGTATATAAAGGAGTATCATATCTCACTCATTATTCACCTATCTTCACATTTACAGTTAACCTAAAACTACAAACAAAAGTAAGTTACTGTTAAATATATGTATTTGTGATTTGTTGATCAAATATTCTCCTATTTCTTTACAGACTATTTGAAAATGTGTCTAATTGGAACATGCATTACCTGCGTATCACCTATAATTGCTGTTTATCCTTATGTACCGGTGGTACCAATTGTCTCAATTTTCCCAATTGGAATTTATCCATTCATATGCTGCTAACAAATCCTAGTTGGTAATGAAGTTACCGTCAACTCTAAAAATATAAACTTTTATTTTATATACAAGAAACAGAAAATATTAAACTAATAATCAAGATAAAAAGAGACGCTAACATTTAATTTATTATTTGCATTGTTATTTATCATTTACAGTGATTGTTTATTGTTCTATCTTATAGAGATCTATTGTATATACAATTATGTTTGTTTTTAGATTACTAACAATTTGAAATCGAATAAATAATTTTATTTTTATACTTTTAAAAATAAAAATCCTAACATCAATTTGTATTATTAATATTTTTACTTTCATTTCTAATCCATTTAAAGAAAATCTACTCAAAATTTCTAAAGATTAAATACATATGACAAAATATATTTGAAATTACTTAAAGAAATCATTCAAATACTCTTCAAATTTTAAATATATAAAAGAAATATTTTACAAATTATTATAAAGATTTTTTAAAAATATTTTGATATTCTTTTATAATTTGTTTATACCAGAGCTGCCGGCCTGGCCTGGTACCTGCCAGGCGCCTAATGGCCTGCCAGGCCAGGCCTCCTGTTCAGGCTGAATTTTGAAAATTTGGCCTGGCCTGATCCAGGCAGCTAATATATCCCACCTGGTCCCAGGCCAGGCCAGACCAAAATTCTTGGCCTGGTTGAGAAACGATTTTAATTTTTTTCGTGAGTTATGAAAAAATTTCAATAATTTGGGTCTTTCTTTTATGAAAAATATTCGCGAAGATTGCCTCTTTATTTTAACTTTCCTATTTGTACTTTTTTCAAGCGTTTGACAAGGCTTCACTTGTTTCCAAATGTCCCCACAGTGCATGATCAGCTTACATAAGAAAGTTAAAAAGATCATGAGCATGTGCGCCAAAATAGTATCGAAACTTTTTGCGATAGGTCGCAATGTTTTTCCCTCGAATAATGCTTTGTGTGAAAGAAAATCTTCGGTTTCAATAGTAATCTTACACAAAAGTTTTCTTATTATCCACAGGTCAACAAAGGTTTCAAGATCTGTTCCCAGTGCTCGACTAGTATTACTATTTTGTGTAAATACTTGCCTTCTATTATCGTCATGAAAATGTTAAATGACGAGAAATGAAACTGTGCACCAATCCTAATTTATAGAATTCAATCAATTTGAAAAACTACAAATATCAGTTGGCCTGAGCAGGTGCCTGATGGCCTGCCAGGCCAGGCCAATTCGAGCTATGAAAACAAACAGTCCATCTCGGTCTGACCCCCCAGGCAGGGTGAGGCTATACCAGGTCAGGCCACAGGCCAGGTCAGGCTGGAAAAAAGTGGCCTGTTGGCAGCTCTGGTTTATACTAATGAAAATTATTAATTGATATTTTCATAATTATTATCAATATTACCTTATTAACATATAATATTCTATTTTATAGAAACATAATAATATAACAAATTAAAGATTGTTTCTAATGAAAATGCACTTGTGCGAAAACACTAAATATAATGATAGATTATTTCCCATTTCTAATTTAAATACTCTCATCAATTTTCACATCATTTTAGTTTTACAATATTCGTGATATACAAAAACAGAAAGGAAAAGTTTGATAAACATATTTGAGAATATTCTTGTTCAAGAAAAAATATTTTATATTTTTATTATGAATTCTATTGATACAATGGTAATAAATAATATTTCAATGAGTTTTATCAAACAGACTATTCATTAATTTATGTTATTTAATGCGTGTAAATCTTTTAGGAAATTAACACGAATATGATTGAATTTTGTGTAAAATAATACCTTTATTTGACATCATATACACAATGTCTTTTCAATGTTTCATTGTATTTTTCCATATTGAAAATGACTGAATCACATAATTTCAACTTTTTTTTATAAGCTGCACCATTGAAAGCTCTATAAAAACTAAATCAACAAATTCTTATTATAAAACTAAATACTTCATCTAGTGGGGAATCGTGTCAATATGTTCGTCTTTATTATCGATATAGAAAAAATCATCAGAACATATTCATAGAGATTTCTTTCCTCATTTTTTTTTATAAAACTTTACATGGCACATCTTTTTAAAAAAACATTTAAATTTTTATTATATTTTTCTGCTGAAATAGATGCAAAATATAATGTGTGAAAATCTTTCGGGACACATGATACATATCTTCCAAAAATCTAATCAAAATAAAACTTCAATATCATTATCAGACAATGATATAAGTTGGATATTTCCAACATAAAATATTATTTTCATTGTTAAAATTGAATATTAGACAATATTTGTACGCATGATTTAGTTCTCTTTTCATTCACAAATAGAAACACATGACAATTATGAATGATTGTCTTTCATAAGTCGGATGTAGAGAAAACAAAGAAATGTAAATATGTGTATCACATGATTACATCATCGAATTACCGATTACATTAGAAATTGATTTATCATTAATCATGATAAAAAAATTTCCGAAAATAACAATAAATATACAATTCAAGTGTGAAAATTTACATATGATTTTTGTACTGTACTGATCAATATAATAGTATATAAAGGAGTATCATATCTCACTCATTATTCACCTATCTTCACATTTATAGTTAACCTAAAACTACAAACAAAAGTAAGTTACTATTAAACATATATATTTGTAATTTGTTGATCAAATATTCTCCTATTTCTTTACAGACTATTTGAAGATGTGTCTGATCGGCACATGTATTACCTGCGTATCACCTATAATCGGTGTTTATCCTTATGTATCGGTGGTACCAATTGTCTCAATTTGTCCAATTAGAATTTATCCAATGATATGCTGTTGACGAATCTTATTTGGCAATTTATTTTTTATTTGTCATGAATTCTAAAAATATAAACTTTCATTATATAAACAAGAAAAATATACTAAACTAATAGTCAAAAATAAATAAATAAATAAATATTCAGATTCAATAATAATTTTAATCATTTTTTTATTATTATTTATTGTTTATAGTAATTGTTGATTATTCTGTCTTATAGAGATCTATTGTAAATGCAATTATAATAGTCTTTAGATTTATTAAAATAGAATAAATCATTTTATTTTCATTTATAATTTGTTCAGAAAAAAAAAAGATTATCTCTTAAACAAATTTTCATTAATATATGATCAATATTTATGAGAAACAATAAAATTATAATTAAAATTAAATTATTTTATATTTATTATAAAGACAATTATTAATATAAAGAATATCTTATGTTTTATTAACAGTTGAAATTTTGTTCAACTTTCATAATATAAACAAAAATTAAATAATAAAAAGAAAAACTCGTTTGAAAATTTTCTTGTGAAAGAAAAAAAAAAATTTTTTTTATTTTTATTATGAAATATATTGATATAATGAGAAGAACAGTCATACTATTGAATAGTTTATTCTCATCGAATTAATCGATAATATTGTCAAACTTAATAATATAGAATTTGAATGTGTTTTAAATATACTTTTCAACAGATTTACTTATGTTAATAACTGCATTGATCTCCTCATTAAAATTGATATTATATTCATGAGTGTCAGTGCAGATGAATATTTTCAAGATTAGAAGTAACGGAATAAGAATGAGAGAACTTTTCTTTGAAAGGTAGATCTATATAAATGTAAGAAAATTCATGAATTCTCAATAAGTGAACAAAAAACAGTTGTTTCGTATTATTCTATCAATTTACTAAAATATTTATATTTTCCATTATTGAATCTAAAAAGTAGTCGAAAAAGTATTACGACATTCTTATGGTCTTTCACATATTATTACTTGTGTAATAGGAAGCAAAGATTTTTTATCAGTAGAGAATGTCCAGTTGGTACTACGTTTTCTATGTAAATCAGTAAATTAGTCTAGAATTTTAAATGATAGGAATATTAAAACAAACAGCCATGACTAGTTCTGATCCTACTTAAGAGTCTCAACAAATTTTCTTGCAAAACATTGATGAATATCAAAAACAACATTACAAATAAGAAGAAATAAATTTTTTTTAAATCAACTTTTTCACAGTAAAATCTTAATTATAGAAGCAATTTAATAATTAGAAAAAAAATTTCGATGTAACAAAATGAGAAATATCATAACATTCATATATTATCTTGATAAATAGAATTTTATTTATTTTACATTGTTTTTATTAATCTATGAGAAAATAAATATTTTTTTTAAATTAATAAATTACTAATATCTCATATTATACAATCATATGATATTTATTTTCTTATTATTAAATATGACAATAACTTATAATTGCGTATGATAAAGTGAAAGGAAGTAGAAAACAAATAAAGAAAAATAAGTACATAGGATATTATTGTCATCATATTTTTATCTGTCGAAATATGAATAGGTGTATTTGTCATTATCCTTTTTGGTAATTTCCAACTACGAAAATAAATACAATTCAATTATAAAAATTGCATGTATTTTTCGTAATAAACTGGTTCACATCATATATATATATATATATATAAGAGATACATGATATACCTTCAATTCATTATTTGCTTTTACTGATTGTTTATATCAAACTTTACTTAATTATCAAAAAAATCGAAGGTAAGCTATTATAACTGAATATCTCTCTAAATATAAAGGATAAAAATCTAAAAATTTTGGTATAGACTCTAGAGTCTAGACCTCATCTTTGATAAAATGATTAGCTAGATCGAACACAAAAAATTTCTTTCATAAAACTTGGATCTTCAGAGATCCTATCAAGTCCGAAAACAGAAATTTTTGTGTGCGATTATTATCTCAAGGTTTTGAGGAAGGATTTGTACTTTTTAGAATTAGTTTCGAACTTCTCATTCAGATATGAGAGTATTTTTTTGTTTGTATATTCGTATTCGTCAAGTCATTAACGAAAAATCTCTGCCTACTGCAAAAAAACTTTCAATAGTAATCTTAAAGCTTTATGCATTGTCTACACAACATACCATTTGATTTTCCTTAAATGCTAATTTTGTTTGGAGTTTTTCTAAGCTAAACCGTAAAAAATGACAATCAATTTCTTTTTTTTGGGCCACGTCGCTAACGCTAGTTTTTTAGCTATAACTCCTCTCATCAAAGTTTCTAGAGCTGATTTTTTCAGAGTATCTACAGTAATTTAAGACACAAATAGTATATAAAAACTAGCACCAGGAAAGCTTCCTTTTTCGAGATATACATATTTCAATTTTACGATGTCAAGTCACTATTAAATGATTTTGCCCATATATATGAATAATTTGTTAATAGAATCTATTAGTTCTCTTTTTTATTAGTTATATCAGCCATGTATGGATGTTACGTATGCGTTTTTCCACTGGTCGCGACTGTTCCTGTCGTTCCGGTTGTTTCCATACTTCCGATGATATCCTGTCCAGTTTTATGCTGTCCTATATGAAGTTGGATTCGAAGACGATAATTTTATCTTCTACTTTTATAAACAAGAACATTCTTTTTTTCTAATTAAATTCAAATACTGTTAAATCATATTTTTAAATTGAAATAAAAAACGATATATATAAAAAAAAAGACATTGACAATTTTATACTTTATATTAATTCTCTTCTTGTTTTTTTAATAAACAATGCTAATATAATTCTGTATGGTTTTAGATTAATGATCAATTGAAATAGAATAAAAACATTTCTTTTTGTTCTTTCAAAAATTCAAATTTTTTTCCATAATTGAAGGTATTATCACTTGACAATTTTTTCTTTTTTTTTTATTTATAATTTATTTCAAAAAGAAATTTACTAAGAAATTTTTAATATGCTGATCCCGGACTACAGTTTATACCATTTCAAAAAGTAAAATCTATTGATAGTTATACACAATTATTCATTTCATGTATAATTACTTCTCATGTTATTTTGATTTTTTAAAATTCATTGCTACATATTTATTATATTTTTATCAGTCTATTAAACATTAGACCATAGCAGCTATCATTTACGTATAATTATCATCAATATTTCCGCTATGAAAATAAAATGTTCATTGATCTCAACTAGGATAGTGGTAATCATGATCATGCTGAAATTTATTTTGATGGTAATCACAAGTAAAAGAAAACAAACAAATGATTGAACATTCTTATAAATACTGCAATATGCTTAATAACAATAATTCTTTGTCAGAAGAGATTACAAATCATACGAAAAATGCAGATAAATAAGAAGTACTCAAATAAAAGAAAAATGAAGACAAAGACTCTAATCTCTATGTGAATTTCGACGATAAATTTGAAATAATTATTATTAAATATAAACATCTCAAACAGTAGTTCTTCAGTCAGTTAGTGAAATAATTGATATTTACCTAACATTTTATTTTTGTTTGTAGAATAATTAGTTGCTTACGTGAAATAGATAAATTGATAAAATTCATGTCACAATATTCTCGATGTACATTTCTATTTACTCTTTCTACAAAGCCAATTCAATGACTAGTTGACAGTCCCTAGTGTTCTCTATCAATCACTAGAGTATATGGTCATAAAATAACAAAAAAAAGCCTATTGCAAAAGAAGCGATAAAGTAGACAGACCTTTATGATGAATTTCATGGCAGAATACAATAATAATAAAATATTATTCATTATTACAAGCAAGCTTAGATTATCTGTCTCACATCATATTTCATATATTGACATAATCATCAATCAAAATATAATATTAATCCTGTATTCGTTTAATAACAATAATCAAAATAAGGTTAGTCCTTGATTTTTTGTTTTTTCTTTTCTTTTAGTTCCCTAATAAAATATTCAGTAGAAATAAAAGTTAATCTTTTATTCATTTAATAATTTTTATTAGAAATATTAAAATATATATATTCAAATAAAGATTATTTTTATTCAATATGAGGAAAATTTTTAATTATTTAGAATAAATATGATTTATTTATTGTTGAAGATTTTTTTTTTGTAGTTTTTACAATAAATAATAAGACTTTCATAATAGAGAATGCTTCATTTATGAAAAATATTTTTTTGATCATGTATTTCTTAATTAGATTATCATAGATGTTTAGTGTAAAATCTCCGAAAAATATAGTAAAACTAGCGGTAGTTACCCGGTGTTGCTCGGGAAATCTCCATACTGGAAACTTATCATGTCAGAAGACGACAGAAGATGTATAGAAGACTTGCTTAAGATCTTTTCATCTATTATTACTGCATACCACGCCGTGCATACACTTACATTCATTTTTAAATCAGATAATTCAGCAAATAGTGTGGGGATGTGACTGTCTTTCTCTTAACGCATGCGTATTGCTATACCTTGTACCAACACACATTGCAAAAAAACGTTACATTAACAGGTGAATATTCTAACAATGTCAGCAAATGCTGCGAAATGCTTGAAAGATTGAGAAAAATTACAATGTATCATAATCTGTATAAAATATCAGCCCAACCCTACCGTCGGTCATCTTGATCTCCTCTCGATTTTCCTCAGGACTTAAAAGTATGCCATGAAAAGCTCGGCACCGCTAGCTCGCGCGGTGTGCAGATGCATAAAAAACAGACAGACAGACACGACTTCTTTATAAATATAGATTATGAGTTATGAGTGATAAAATTCCATTTCATTTTTTACTTTGTTTATTCGATGGATACACTTTCAATCGTACGGTTGCACTTCATCTTATACGTTCTATTCATTTTCTTTCGATTATCCTGGACGAAAGAGTATTTCCTGTAAAATTTCATTGCATGTGCTCGTATCGTGTTCAAATGCATAACGAACAAACAAACTTTTTTCTTTCTGTACATACAGATAATAATTTACAATCTTTGTTAAAAATATAATTAAAATATCAAGTCAAATCGAATATTCTCAATTTTCAATATTGTTTTCATCGATAAATCGGTTACAAATTTCACATGTTTAATACATGACGTATTTATCATATGACAATTAGTAATAGTTGTCTTCTATATAAACGAAATGAAACAAAGAATAAATAGGTACACGACATAATAATGTCATTATATTTTTTTTACCTTATTGCGAAAGCTTTTTTTCATCATTCTCCTTGTGGAAATATCCAAGTATAAAAATAAATATTATATTCATCCTATTTATTATTTACTTCTACTAATTTTCATACCTAAACTCAGTTGACAAATAAATGATTGAAAAGTAATTTATTGTTCAATCTGTATGTAAGTGATTTATTAATAAAATCAATTGTTTTTCTTTTTATAGGTTGACGCAATATGTATGTTGGTATAAGTATGTTTCCATTGGTAACTTCTCTTCCTTTGGTTCTGGTAGTACCTCTAATACCAGTAATTACCATTATATATTGCATATAAGTTGATCTTAATGTGTCATTAATCATTGAGATTTATTATGAAGAAATTAATTTTCCTCTTTGTTTTTTTGAAATTTACAGAAATAAAAATTACTAAATTGTTGTCATTTTCATGTGTGTATTTTGCAGTTTTATGAATACATTCATTTTCATTTAACAAATATTCGCAAAAAAAAGATACCTGACTTATTAAAATCAAATGATTTGCATTTTATAGGTTAACAATGACACATTTGATAAAAAAATCTTCGACGAAGAATATAATTATCATCTGACTATGAAAAAGAAAGATAATTTATGATTATTTTTTATGTTACTATAGAATAAAAAAAAAAATTGTCGAATCAAAAGCAATAAATATTATTTAACGTAATTCACTATCTCAAAATTTAATTTACAATCGGTTTTATTGAGTTTTTTATTATCATATTAAATATGCAATAAAAAAATCAAATAAATATCCTTTTTTCTTTTCTTTTCTAAATATTACACTATTCTCATCATCATTACGAAGTTTTTTTCAATAGTATTGTTTTTTATTTTCTTATAGTTAGTATACAGTATACGTCAAAAATAGATTTATTTTTATCACAATGTCATCATCAGTTTTGTCAAATAATGAAAAAGAAAAACTTCAAAATATTTTACCAAATATTGATAATATAAATATTATAAATAAAATTCAAACATCAACTGGTTCAATATGTTTACACGTTGCATGTTATTATAGAGATAGAGAAATAGCACAAGTTTTATTAGAATATAGTGCTCAAAATTCTATAAGAAATTTAATACACAATTTAACATCTTATGAAGATGCTTTTACAGACGATACAAGAAAATTATTTGTACAACAACAAAAATTATTTTCGAATAATGATTACAATTATATTGAATGGTCAATGATCGGTGATAATCTTCTTGAAAAAAGACGTGAATTTCATCGAACTATTGATTTATACAAAACTTATGACAATCAACATTTAGTATCAAAATTATTAGCTGAACTTATTCAATATTATTTAAATCAAAATAATAATAAAAGTAATCCAGAAGATGAAATCACTTATAAACAAATTGAAATATATTTCAAAGAAGCTATAGAAAAACAAGATTATTTGAAATATTTTATCAAAGTTTATACATTATCAAATGGTTTTTATAAGGTATTAAATAAGCATTTTGCTCTTTATGTGTTAGAATATTTTGATAAAACAAAGGATCTTTCATCTAACTATCGTCTTGTGAATTGTTTGGTTCATATTGTTACACTCTTAATCTATAATCCTAATTTACGTCAATACAAATTTCAAGGTTTATGTTATCGTGCTATGAGAATAACAAAAAATGATTTAGATCAATTTCAATTAAATCAACATATATTAAATCGTGCATTTTTATCAACATCAAGTGATCGCCAAATAGCTGAAAAGTTTGCTGAAGAGAGTCAACAACCTACAATGAAATATGCTCCTGGTGATGATCGTTGTACATTACAATATTCATGTTTATGTCAATTTTTAATAAAACAAAAATCAACAGCTATTAGTGTTGAAAGTTTATCAATGAGACCAGATGAAAAAGAAATTTTAATTATTCCATTTAGTGTATTTAAAGTAGTTAAAATTAAACGAAATTATCTTAATGATCCAACATCATCAATTTCAATTGAAATTGAATTAGAAGAATGTGAAGATTCGAATGATAAGAAAAATGAATTCGACAGTAAGAGATTTTTATTCACGTATTTTTAGATCCTATTTGACAAATTTTCAGATAGCGATACATCTAAAATATCAACATTGTTATTATCCAGCGATGACAAAATATGTGCAGAAGACTGTCAAAATCTTAGTAGACAATCTACGACTACTTTACAAAATCATCAAATATGGTCAGTATATTTTGATTTCGTTTCTACTATATTTGATTGAAAGAGCAATATCGAGAAACATCTACAAAGAAAGTTTGACGGTTTTTCCGCTTTGATGACGTATATGAATTACACAGTAATTCAGTTTTATCTAACAGGGTGTACTTTGAAAGTGAGGGCGAAACATAGGCGTACGCAAAAGACAGGAAAAGGGCATCGCAGTGGCTATAGACGAAGGCGGAAACAGAGACATAGACCTTATTTTTGATAGTCCCTTGTAAATAAATCTTATTTAGAATACATAGAAGTCTTGAATTATTTTGTAAATCAAAAACGTCGTGGGCACCATATGCGATACTATTGCAATTTGTTCGCATACAAACTGCGCGGAACGAATTTGTTTCATAAGATTCACTAGATAAATTTGCAGAGTTCACCAATGCTTATAAAATACAAAATTTTTGTATTAGAATTAACAGTCTTTTAGTGTCGCAAGAGCCTATATACCACAAGATTGTATTAATCAATTGATGGTCTCAAGTTAAGGAAGTCTGAACATCGATGTCGGATTCTTGTAGCAATACTTGTTTTTTTCGGTCGTGAGTTGGAAGAGATACTACAGTTGTGGACTCTTTAATATTCCCGTAGGTATCATATGTAAGTCATAGATGAATATGTAGCGAAAAAGAGACCCTTCGCGCGAGTTAAATCATGCATCTTTTGCTATTCAGCCAGATCATGTTCTATGCTAATTAGACTATAAGAAACATCTTATCTCAATTTAGCGTGGGAGAGAGCTATCAGTGACACTAATAATTTCCAATTTTTCCTAAGAAAAACAAGATTTTATGTCTTATTGAACGGAATATTCTCTCACGATTAATAGGTAATGCTATCTAGTAAATCGTGACTTTCGCTAAAAAAGTCCAAAATTATATTGTCGAGCTCGTTTGAGGTAGCAGACGTGCCTCATTCTAAATACGAAAGAAAATGTTTTTTTGAACTTGAAACATCCTATAAGTAGTGCGCAATACAGTTCTCTTGTAAATGAGAATCCATTGTAAATTATTAACCTTGAAATAGCTAGATGAGTAATCAAAAATGAAAAGTCTTGTTTTCTCTATCTGATTTAAGCTCGACAAGATAAAGTCGAAAAATCATCAAACTTTGAATTTAGAAACTTCTCAACGTGTATGCTCTATCTATCAAGCATAGAATAAACGAAATCTAAGTATTGACAATATTAGGTCAGTGTGGTATAATACCCTCTCTTCTTGCAAACGATTTCTTAAACAACGAAGATGTGTCCTTTATTGCATTATTGGTTTTTTGGTGTTAGCTGTTCTTCTAGCTTTAAGCCTAACACTCATTTTTGTGTTTGTTGTTGAAAAAAATTCTATGAAAAGCACTACAATCATGCCAATGTTTACCACCATATCAAGATCTACAATACAAAACGATATTGATGTCTACGAATCGTTACCACCAGGTAAAACTGAAACAATAAAAAAACTTGCCAGAAGAGATCTTAACAAGTTAAAATGTGAAACTTTTTCGAAATGTATAATTTGACTTTTAAACGAATTAATTAAAATTCACTTTTTTTTTTAATTCATAATTAAACCTACTGACTTTGTGTTCACTTTTGCCAATTATCTCATTACTTCTATATTTCAACAACCTATAGGAAACCTTTAATGTTGATGTCTCAGTTAACAGATTACATTTAGGTTGTCCCGAGATATTAAATCGATCTAGTTGGAATGCACGTCCATACACAAAGCGTGAAAATTTAAAAATATTACCAGTTAGACATATTGTTATACACAAATTACCAGGTTTTAACTCAAATATAACTCAGCAAGTTTGCATTAAAGGCATAAAAGAAATGCAAGATTATCACATAGATATATTCGGTTGGGTCGACATTGGTTATAATTTTCTGCTATGTAATTATAATGATTACCAACAACAAATATATACAGGCAGAGGATGGAAATATGTTGGTGCACATTGTAAAAGTTATAACGATAGATCATTAGGTAAGAATAGATTTCTTTTTATTTAATTTTCTAAAACAATGCACGTTAGATTTTTGTCAATTTGATGTTGATCTTATCATATAGTCTTGTTTGAAGTAATTGAAATCTCACGAAGGAATCTCTATCTATAAAATCGCTCTCGAGTCAAGAATATGTGTATAATGTAAGTTCTAATGATCTATAAATACTCTGTAGTGAGTTAGTGACACTAGCTTATTCCTACCAAGATATTGTGTTTGTACGGTATTTTTAAACAAAGAATCGTCTTCTCTCTCGGAAACATTAGGAAAACTGAGTTTTAAATTAAAGAGATATGTGTGAATGAGAATATTTTATTGTGAAAGCTCCAGATTCTTCGTTTGATCTTATCTTAAGATACAGCTATGATAAAAACATGATTTTACATTGCTTGTATACATCGTCGCATTCCAATGTTCTTATGTTAGACCATGAGTAAACAAAATATCTAAAATTTTCATGATGAAGTATTTTCATTGAGACTTGTCTTTATACAAAGTTTTATATTAATAGTCGGAACTTTATTTTCTTGATGTTCCCCAAGAAGGCACGAACTCTTTACAGAATTTTTATACATGCACTTATAAGTGTTTTATTATTACAGCATTTGATTATCTTTCAAGTTAACATTTCAAAATTTAGAATCATATCATTTTCTTTTTCAAAAAGGTATTGTTATTTTGGGCGAATATAGCAATATAAAATCTTTGAACACATCCAAATCATTAATTCAATGTGGTATTGAAATGGATTACATTATGAAAAATTTTACACTGGTTGGACATAATAATTCCAGAGATATATATGAATATTACTTGGAATATTTTCGCAATGATACTGATCTTCAATATAGCAATCAAGTCAGTGGAGAAAAAGTGTTTTGTCCATAATTCAGCAGTATCCAACTTTTACCAATTTGAAGAAAAGTAATATTTTACAGCCGAAATTGTAAGAATATTGGTTGTAATATTAACAAAGAATTTAATCAAGCACATTCGAGGACGCTTATAAACGATATTTTATTTTTAGAAAATGTTATGATAACTGTGAAATAAATCAAGAAAGGACAGTTCAAGCAAGTGAATGAGACATAATGATAATATTCGACAAATTTCAGATTCATTGTTTCGATGACGGGAGTCGCCGCAGAATCAATCAGTTTTGCTAAGTTTATAATGCAGTCAGTGGATTCTAACAGGGTGAGGATGAGATAGAAGAATCAGTGCTATCGCCATGATGAAAAGTACAATCTCTAAAATAAATAGTCAACATGATGACCAAACTATAGCGATGGGTAGGATAAAATCAATAAAGTTTTCACACGTTCACTCTGCAGTCTTAATTACATACATCTGGAGTCAGTTGTATACGCTGTTTGGGTGATAAATAAATATCGTCATTGCTGATGAGTTTATATATTGTTGGAGCGATGTAGGTCAACGACAGCTTGTCTCCACGCTCTCAAATATCGATAGTAAAAAAAACATTTCCATTTAAGTACCTTGCAGTGCATTATGATTGCTATAAAATATATAGAACAAATTTTGTTTACCAGTATATTATTCCATTTGTAAGTTAAAAAACTCACATTGAAATAATCTTTCAGAAAAAGATCTCAGGTCAGCATAAAACTACTCATTATTGGCTAAAAAATCATCAAACGAATAAACAATGAGAAGTTCGTCATCGTAATGTATCTTGATCTTTTAAACTGCTATTAAATTTCAATTAATCTGAAATAGCGTGGATTATATCATCGACCCATTTAAGAAAATTGGATTAGTCTATGATCCTAAAATCTACCCAGATAGTGCAAACATACTTTACATTGGTACGAAATTCAATGCATTCGCTGTATGGAAAGAGAATCAAGTTTTCATATACAATCATCTCGAAGTGCTTATTCATACCGTTGATATAATTATTCTGAGTGTATTTCGTAGTTTGTGAAACCTTTCATCTTCATCTAACGGTCATTGTAAGAAAATAGGTAATCCACCAAAAGTAAATGAATCAGATTCACATGAACGATATTCTATCGGATCCTAGTTCAAAAAATTCAATTCATGTGGATCGCTACTTCCTAAATGACACGTATCTCATTATCAAAGAAAGAATGAAAAAGGAAGACAATTTATGATCGTTTTTTATGGTAGTATAAAACAAAAAAGTGTCAAATCAAAAGCAATAAATATTGTTTAACGCAATTCACTATCTCAGAATTTAATTTACAATCTTTTCTATTGAGTTTTGTGTACTCAAAAAGCGGGTACACTCTGGAATCGCTCAGTGCGTCCGTCCTAAGTTATCGAAAAAAATTGTCATTATTGACCAGACGATGCCTGACGGAGAGGTACAAAAATTTTTTGTAAAAAAAAAACTTTCTCAAAATTATTCAGAACATAGATAAATCAACTCAGTTTTTAATGCTGATTCCGAATATGATATTAGTTTTGAATCAAATCGTAGTTTTTTAAGTGAAAGTTGCATGGCTTTGTCGCTACTAAAAAGAGTTATCAAATGGAACAAAATTCGAACTCGATAGCTATTAATATTGATGGATTATTATGAAGATACAGATGCCTCTGTCTATCATATATCTATCACAGATCCATGAGGTTATCTATGACCATAATCTCACTAGATACAAGCATAAAAGTCTAAGATCTCGTGCACCAGATGAGAATAGTCCAAATACCACCTCCTGGAGTTCCGTGATTATTATACTCTAAAAGAATTGTAACAATTTCACACAACAAATATGATTATTAAGCTTTTGAAAGTTTAACCGCTATATATTTCTCAAAAAAAACTATCTCGTTCTGAAAGGATTCATAGTGATCAATTAACAGAAAAATAGAGCAAAACATGTTCTATCTATTCATAAAAAGAGAAAATTTCTTCAAACCTTCCATACGAAAACGAGGTGTCCGGACTACTACTTTTAGTATGTTCTAACTGTTTCCAATCGAGTATGAAATAGTCATGTACAGAGTTAAACCGGATAAGACAAATTTTCTCTGTCATAATTAAGAATATTTATTCTATAAAATAGCATGTGTGATGCTCATTTCTTATAGATTGTCCAATTGGAATACACGTCCGTATGTAACTTGTGAGAGTTTAACAATACTATCAGTTACACATATTGTTGTACATCAAAGCTTGAGTTCAATTAAGAGTGAACAACATTGTAATATCAATATAAAAGAAATTTTGATGATATTGCTTAGAATTTCATTCTATGTAATAATAATGATGATCAACAACAAATTTATACAGGTAGAGAATAGAAATGTATTGGTGCGCATTGTATTGGTTATAATAATAGATCATTTTTTCTCAAGCTAATATTAATATCAATCTCAATTGAATAATTATTATTGGTAAGAGACGATCCAGAATTAAATCAAGCATTTTTTAATGATATGTCATGCAAAGCATGTTGATCTATCTTTTTGATCTATGTAAATGAAAGGACGTGCAAAAGAATCTATAAATTCAAAGTTTTATCCTTCTTTAAACGATTTAAATAGTTATGATAAAAACATTGAAAACGTCTCTTTAATATTCTAAAATAGTGATGACACTTTCTGTTTCCAGTACCTTGAAAGATAGAGTAAGTTTGGAGCGTCTATGATAGATCAATATATGAAAAACGACATCAAAATTTGAAGAATTTTGTGCTGTGTTTTAATATTTTGATGAAAAAAATATCAAAATAATCGGATCAACAATGGATTCATATAAATTTAATAGAGCAGGAGAAACTGTATTTAAAGTGTCCGAAGAATATTCACATAGTACTTTAAATTAATCCAAAAGATAAACAAACCTTACCTCCATACAATATATTTTTTCGAAAATTTTCAATAAAACTACAATTCTTTTTTTAGTTGAATAAGTGTAAATCAGAAAAAAACAAACTAATCAAATTATATATTCATTTCTTTTCATAATTAAATTTTTTTATTCAATAACGCATAAATTTTTGAATTCGATGATTATTTGCATCTGCTACATACAAATTAAGTTGATTATCGAGTCTTACAGATCTAGGTGTATTAAGTGTAGTAGCATTATCACCACTTACACTTGTAATTCCTGCAATGGTTGTACCAGTTAATTGTCCACTATAGTAAAATTGAATACGATGATTACTTCTATCAACAACATACATATTACCCATTGGATCAAGTATTGCATCTGTAGGACTATTCAGATATGTTGCTGTTGTACCCGAGAATCCGCTTACATTACCTACAGCTAACGTCCAAGTATTTTCACCAAATACAATTCGAACAATATTGTGAGCATCACGATTGGCAACAAATAGACTGTTTGAAAATGAATCAAAATGTAAACCTGAAGGAGAATATAACTGTGTATTATTAGTTCCTGCTCCAATACCACCAAATAACAAGGTGCCATTAAGAACACCGGATGCATATGACATTATGCAATGATTCCCTTGATCTGCTATATATAGTGTACCTGATGTTGGATTAACAACAATACCATATGGCGCATTTAATAAATTACTCGAGAATCCAGACGAACCTACAAAAACATTTTCAAGAAATATGTTTATCATCATTATATTGTCATACCTGTTGTTCCAGCAACTGTTGTTCCTGAAGTAGAATCTTTAGGCCAGAATTGAATTCTATGATTGATAGAATCTGATATATAAAGATTATCGTTTGAATCTAATATCACTCTAATTGGTCGATATAGTTGCGATGAAGATGAACCAGCTGTTATATTTCCGGCCATTGTCGTACCGACAGAAGAACCAAACATATACTTTTGAATTCGATGGTTGAGGTTATCAGCGATATAGAGATTATTCGCATTGTCCAGTACGAGATCCAAAGGTGTATTTAGTTGGTTGCTATTAGAACCGGAACTACCACTAATTCCAGCCACTGTAATACCGGTTGAATTCCATCGAAGTTCACGTACATCACCTATAAAAGAAACAAATTCATGTCTATTTTCGAACAAAAATCAATGTGTAACTGCAATAGTTGCAATTAAGAAAACGAAGTGATCTTACTTATTGTTGTTGTTTGTTTAGGTTTAATTAAAAGAGCAAGTAGAATAGCAACAATGATTAAAATCAGAAGTACAGCAGCAAGTATAGATACAATGATACATCGACGTGTACATCTGATGAAGAAAAAACGTTTATTTTACTAGTAGTTATAAATGAATGATACAGTACTAACTTTGTTTTTTTGTTTGATTTAGGTTTTTGATGAAAATCTTTTGCGAGGCCTCTTTCATCTAATAAGTCATTTTTATTTGCCTTTTATTTTAAAAATAAATTTATACAAAAAAGAAAAATTATTTTTTTTACCTTGCTATCAACATTAATAATATCCTATAAAATTCATTATCAAATTTTAGTTAAGATGTATTTTTAACATGAAAGATTGTTTCTCACCTTATAAGGAGTTATTTTGGTTAATTTTGATAAAGAACTATTAGCTTTTGAATTACCTTGAATATTATAATGTTGATAAATTTTTTGATTTTTCGTCGAATTATTAACTTGTGACAATGATGTCTTTATTACATTGCCATTGTTCTTCACCTACTCAAGAAAAATACAGGAAATTTTCCGAAAGAATTTCTTACTTGTGAAATAGAACTATGATATCGATGATATTTAGTAGCATTAATAGAATATGTTGATCCTTCTTCAAATTCTATTGGATTTCGAGCAGTTGATGATTTTGTATAATTTTTCTGATCATCTATGGCAGATGAAAGCTGTTCGTGTAAACTGCTTGTTAAACAAATATTTTTCGGTGTTCCGATGTTTTTATGGATGATTGTATGTGGTCGTCTTCTTTTAATCGATTGATGTTTATGCTAAAGACAGTTAATCAAAAAAATATACACAATAATATGAAAAATGTATACTTTATTATCAACTGATCGAAGGCGAGAAATTCTTTCAACAGTTGGTTTACTTTGCTGTAGCATTTTAGAGTATGAATCGTCATTACATTAAAGCATCTTTCTCAACAATAGTAAAATTAATTTTTTTTCTCTCTTTTTTATTATTCAAATCAGTTGAATGTGCATATCTGGCTTCATTGAAAATCATTAGTTTTTATGCAAAGAGTCACTTCATATTCGTCATTGTCTTTTTTTTCTCCTTTAAGGAGAATTATTCAGAGTTATAATTAGTCCAACCCGATTGAGATGATTACACCGACCGACCGACCGACCTTCACCGGTTTTTATCGGTTTACAAAAACTGAATTTTACAACTTTTTCAGCAAGTTGTTTTTTTCTTAAAAGATTTATCAGTTTTATTTTTTTTGATTTCTTGAACAGCACAATTATAACAGTGTCACTTGATATAAAATTCTCAACTAATCGCATTAATGTTTTGCTACGGACTAGATTTAAGACAGCACTTCGATTCTAAAAAATATTATCTTTTTTCTATAAAACGTACATAAAAAAAATCGAAGATTCACACTAAAACAATTACATGTTAGGTAGAATTACCCTATTTTTCGAGAGAGAAATATCTTATATTCATCGTTTAATAACTCTACAGTAGAGATGTCCATCACGGTGCGGCGGCGGTAAGGCTTGACGAATTTGATCGATTAGCAGGAGCAACTCTAGTTTAAACCGATGATAGCCTTGAAAATCCAAAGATTTTTAAAAATACCATCGCGTTAGTGGCAGACACTAAACCACTATAGCACGATGATCGGTTTGAAAATTCTAGACCGGTTACAATCCTGAGACTGTCTACACTTTGTTTAAGAATAAGAGCGACTCTAAAAACAAAAAGAAGGGAGAAGGATTTGTCCAAAAAACGGCCCCTAATGGATAGACTCATCTAAAACCATTTAAATCTATTCAAGCAGCTTCTCTCTCAGTCCTTCAACATTAGTTTTCTGCAGAGAATCGCATACTGGCATTCTTAGTCATAATGACCTGAAATCATTGTAAATATATCATGTTTTAGCATAGATGGAGTTAATCAAGAGCTAGAAAATGATGCTAAAATGTGTGAGTAAATATACTGCGTTAGATATTTTTCATGGACGATTCTGTCAAAAATTTATCAAAAAGGAAGGGGCTCAGATTCTACAGATAATAGAGCAGATGTTCATATCGAAGCTACTATCTAGATAGAATACGCTACTTATACGGATTTCGCTATAAAGATCGTTACTTTACCTTCTATGAAATTTTCCACTAGAAGGAACTGCCAATATTTGCGTTTTTAATATGTTCTTGGAAGAAAAGTTTAATTCGATATTTTTGATATATCATTCCTATAAAATAATATTTTTAGAACAGTAATTTTGAAAATGCTTTTTTTTTACTCTTTCATTCATATTTTAAAGTTTATTTTGAATAAAGGAACAAGTTATTATAAAATTAAATATCTATTCCGAGTACGTTTAATAGACTTCTCTTGTAATTATTCGATAACAAATATTTCGAATGTGATTAATATACCCATGCAACACATTCCTAAGTCGAATATAATTGAAAATTTAGTGCATATCTCTATGCGAAGTGGTTGGTCATTAACTAATCACTCTTAATAATATTAGGTAATTATTCATATTATATCTTATTTGATTGTCGGATAAACATTCATGGCACGTTACATGAGTTAAAGTGTAGCAATCGAGGATGCATTAATAATCCTGGAAGTATTTGTCATGAAATGAATGTAAGACAAGGCTAGCAAAGGTACAGGATGATAAAGCATTTCACGCGCTCCCAATATATATATATATACTTAATAGAGTTGTAGAGAATTCCACGGACTATGCGAATATGTAATAACTATTCTAAAAATGTTGATGTATAGGAATGTAAGATTAAAAATACCAAATTAAGATTTTTTTTTTCTAATGGGATATATTCTGAAAAAGGAGACTTCAGCGCATCCTCCTATGATAAAAACTCAATCTCGTTTATTTTTGGCAAAAATGAGTTTTTTAAGAGATTCTTAACTGTGTTCGTATATAAAAGTATCTATGGCAGTACATAAGCATAAAATTCCATGAATAAGAAACATTATTGTTGAAAAATGACGAATCATGTTCAGACGCAGCGAGATCTGCTAGATTTTGTGCTAGATCTGTATGGTTACGAGATTGTCTTTCAAAATCTTTTTAGCAGTTAGTTGAAAAATTTTGCAAGATACAATTTCCAAAGGATAGGAAGTAAAGATTAATCATTCATAAAAATAGATAACTCGTTTATACTGAGTTTGAATCACAATTATGAGTTTATCAAAAAATCAGTCGCGATCATGACTATTGTGCAGCTCTATAATCATGATGCAGCATAATTACAAGGAAAAGATAAACTGAACTAAACTAGTAAATGAACAGAAAAGAGTAATAATAAGTGAAGAGAGAGAAAGAGAAATGTCTGTAATAATTAGCAAGATAAATTATGCAGGAAAATCAGATCTTTCATGCGTATTTCCTTGATTAGGATTTTGAGATTCATCTGCAGCCATTTTTGTCTGTTGTCGGTCTTGTTGAATAGGCTTCATTATGCGGTCTTTTTTGGTTGGCCGTGTCATACGCGCCCATGGACCGACATCGTCGTTCATTACAAAATTGTAAAGTACTTTGATCCAACTGATATAAAAATAAAATAAAATAAAATGATGTTAAAATTAAGAAGAGAGTATTTAGAGAGTCAAGAAAAAAAATGACGGTCCATATGACTGTCTAGGTCTTTTATTGATATATTCAAAGTCGAAGTAACAGTTCTTTATATAACTGACACAAAAACTCCTAAATTGTGAAAGCGTCAATATAATCAAATTCTGTTATATGCATGATGAAAAGAATAACATTTTTTTTTAGATCGATAATAAGCAATGTTTATCTATGTTTAAATGAAATATTTGAATAACTTTCAAAAATCTTGGAAAAATAACATACTCGTTAGAATAAATTAAGACAAGTAACGCTCGTCCCTGCGACTCGCTTAACCCTCGACTGAATACAATACACTCAATATTTATCACCTAATTAAATTCTACATTTAGAAGTATCGTTACACAAACACATGCATACAAAAAGCCTATCTATTATTGCAAGGGTTGATCTTTTTACACGAAAGTTGTCTCCAATAGGAATGCATAGTTTTTTGTATGCATATATTTGTTCAGCAAGCGTTCTCAATATCGAATGCGATGAGAAGTGATAGATAATGCGTAGACTATACTCAGTCGAGGGTTAAGAGAGTCGCACCGACGCGTGTTACCTGTTTTCGAAAAACTATTCACGCCAATTGATACCTCGCCCTTGAAAGCGCTTTGGTCAATTGTATAAACAAAACTATTATTTTAGAAAAAAAACATTTTTTTTGGGGTAAAACAAATTTTTTCGCCATATAATAAAATCTAATGATACCATTCGATTCTGCAGCCTCAAAAGCTTGTTGGTCAAACCCCATAAAAAATAAATTTTTCGTAAAAAACTTATCTTTTCTGAAAAAACATTAATGTCAAAAAAACTTGAAAAAATGAATGCCAGATTCGGATTCATCGACCTCGAAAATTTTCGATACAATAAATATGATTCAGATCGAGCCTTTGACCAGCGACAGGCAACAGATACAAAAACTCATTTTTCTTTTCTTCGTATGATTGCCGCCTCAATCGCGGAAATAAGTCCTCCTAACAAAGTTAATACTACCATACACGCTTCCATTGATCTATTCAGGTACCATCACAATCAGCAATGCTGTTGTGCAACGGCCATACTTCAGTGCTAACAAGAAGCGCATGTGGAAGATAAATGGCCATTAGCCTTTTAGACGATGTTCTTTTGACCCTGGCACAAACAAACACACACACACAAACTATTTTTTTTTGTATGACCCTCCTCTCAGTCGAGGGAATCATTTAAAATTGAACTTGAAAATTATTCAATTTAAACTTTTAATTAGTGTAAAATATTCTGCATTAATTCAACCTAAATATGTGACAGAAAAATATGAAAAAATAAAAGAAAAGTGTTTCAAAAATGGATTATTATGCGACTCTGTTCTTTGATAGTATTATAACTATATATAGCAAGATGCTTAGTTTTTCTTCTAAATCCTCACTTAAGAGGATTTACGTAGAGAATCGACCAGATACATCCTGCATCGAATGATAATCTGAACATCTTGAAAAATTATTAAGAATTATTTCTAATAGGTTACTTGTTATTCTTCAAAATCACAACAAAAGCTTACATTCATTTTACCTATTATAATGTGGTAAATGATCATAATATTCAGAAGCAATTTTGCGTACTTTTGGTAAATGTCGACCAGGTATGTTCGGAAAATCATGATCTAGATAAAATGAAAATTTTCTTTAAATTAATCTAGTTTTTACACTACTTTCTTTTTTAGAATTCTTACGTTCATTATGATAACCAACATTAAAGGTAATAATATTTAATGGTCCATAGTAAGAGTATGTTTCGTATTCTTTTGTAAATACAAAATGTTCTGCAATGAAATGTCCAGAAATCGGATGTATTGAAAAGCCCAAAAAAGTGCTTAATAGAAAATAAGCTGCTGTTTTAACACCAAATAGATAGTACATAGTCACATCAAATGTAACTGCTGTTATAATATTAATAAATTCTAAAAGATTCATCGGCTTTGGTAAAACAAACATTGGACGAAATAAATAAATAAATGGCATAATTAATAGAAATATAAATTTACCAATATGAGATGAAAAAAGAATAACTTCCAATTTTGTTGGAATATCTGTATCATTTACATTATCACCTTGATAACTAGAAATAAAAAATGTATTCGATATATCCTTTTCATTTGAAATAATTCTCTTTACGAATGATGATCAAGATGATACTTTTTAAAAGTAACTGATCCAGGTATACCTAATGGTAAATTAGCAATAAAACCAAATAATCGATTATACATTGGTCTTGCATGTCCAAATATTAGATTATGTGCTAGTTCATGTATTGCTAATGCAAGTGTATGATTTAATGTACCACCGACAACATAAGCAATTAAAATTAATAAAGACCAAGATGAATGTTGTAAAAATATAGCGATAGCAATTTGCATCAAGACGACAATCACAACTTGTATCGACATAAGCCAATCATAACCCATCAATTGTTTGATTTGTGGGTATTTTTCTAAATATTACTTCTCAATAAATGAATCCTTTAAAAAAAGCTTGTCAATGTAGCTCCTTTAGGGCTAAAATGTGAGTTCCATAAAATATACAGTTAGTATTTAGAAAATAAAAAACTCTTAATTCTCTCTTCATTCAATAGATATTAAAATATATTAAGTTAGATTTCCTTACTGAGAATCTCTTTCCGACGAGTTGCATGTGGTTCATCAGTATAAGTATAATAAAAATTGTGTTGAGTAATTAACTTGTCCATTCTTTTATCAAGTTATGTCTTAATCGCAATAGATCGATCGATAAACACACACTTGCACACACGTAAAAGTTTCTAGAAGAAAAGAAAGCAAGCGAAAATCAATACCTTTATCAACTTGATAATATAATACTTCAATCTAAGGAACAAACAGTAGATTTTTAGTTGATTGTCACCTAACTGATTGATTGAAACCTTAAAAGTTCTATAGTCACTTATCATATTAAAAGAAATTAGGACATCTTCTAATTTGGAATAACCCAATTGAATTCAATTAGATTAAAAAAATTTATTCAAATCACTTAAAACGGAGCAAAGGAAAAAATTAGAGAAAATAAAAAATAGAAAGTCAAAGTTGTCTATTAGGGCTGAAAATGGCAAAGAATCAAATTCTTTTACCTTCAATTATATTGGCTATGCCACTTACTTCCCGTTCACTCAAAATCGAAGATATTCTTTTGACTAATTCATTACTCTCGTAAATGCTACATGTGTTGGACATAGTCAGCAGTAGCCATTAACTTTCTTTTGGCATCTTTATCACAGTCCCGAAGCTATAAGAGATATTTTTTCTTTCGCTTTAACAGATTTTTCCACTAGATTCGAAAAGATTCACTTTTGAACTGAAAGCAAAGGGTGAGGATGAGATTAAAAGTAACAGTGATTGTTTCCTGATCAAGCTGGAGAATCTTTGTAGGAAAAAGATAGTTTCGATAGTTCCAGAACTGTAGTAAAAATACTAAAGCAAAAATCCGTGGCTAGTCCTCGACATAGATGGGATTATAGCTCAAGTATTGATCATTTTCCACCGAAGAGACATTTCGTCAAGAACATATTTGCAAGGATGTTTTTAATTGTATTCATTTTCAAATAGCTAAATAGATCGTTTTGTAAGACTTTCCAAACACTAAAAGATACATTACTTTACTTTAGATTTAGATCGATTCTATGCATTGAAAACGACCATTTTCGTACATAGTATTGTCAAAAAAGTTCTCTCTTGACCTGCAATCATAGAAATGTTGAAAACTGAACAAAACGACAGAATATAAAGACATTTTGAAAGTTATTGATTATCATTCGGAGATGATTTTCATTTTCTGTAAGAAAAGGTTATGTCACCAAAAATACTATTCATTCTTGATAAAACCTTAACGAAGAGTAATCGTAAGTGTAAATTCGAACGTGAGGTAAGAATTTGATTTTAACATTATAAATCAAAAGTTTTGATATTTTCTAGAAAAATTTACGAAGCATGATTGTCATAAGTAGAAGGTCGAATAAGTCTATGCGTTTTTTTTCACTACTAAAAACAGTTACGTATTTATCTGCCTCTCTCTTTATACAAGTAGGAACATATACACGTCCTTGTCTTTTTCAATTTATTATATATCCTTTCACTTAATTCTCATCATTTTAATATATAAATATTTTAGTTCAATACTATTTGAACAAGCACTGTTTTCACTTCTAACTCCTATCAATCTCATAAACTTTCACAAAACTAACACCATTATCATTATATTAAAGGATTATTGATATACATTAACTCTAATCATCGACTAAACAACTACGAACAAATGCATTAGAGGTAAATTGTTGAAAATTATCATAATTCATTTCATTAATATCAATTGAATCTTTAACGTAATCGTTCTTATCGATCTCATACATCTACCATGTTATTAAAATATAACCCGACAAATAGATTATCCACTATAAACCACAATGAATCATCAGCTTATATCCAATCATATGAACATGAACATAATCAGTTACAATAAAAAAACAAACACAGACATTAGCCAATCTAATTAATCAAAAAAGTAAAGAAGAGAAAGAAAACAAAAACAATGAATATCAATATATACGAGACAATAGTACATATACTCACTTATGGGATAGAGATAAAGAAATGAATACAAAAACTAAAAGAAAAGACAAGCCATATTAAGAGTATTTATTCAAGTGAATCGAAAGAAAGAAGATAAATACCATTGAAAAGATAAGAAAAAAAGTATGTATATCGTTAACAGATAGTTACAACGTGTTCACCTATGTGATAATGATAAAAAAAAATACACAGGGATATATTTCGTCCTTCACTACCCCCTAACATAGTGTACATGTTGAGAGCGATTCGACAGGTGCGAAATACATTTTATAGAGAAAGAAAACTAAATGGTGGATTTAGAGATGAACAGAACAAAGTACTGTTGAGAACAATGACTAGGTTTGTCAAGAACAAAATCAATAAATACAAATCAAATCGGTGGAACGATTTTCTTTCCTCAATACAAGAGGCACATGATCTTTGAAGAAATGCCTTTTGGGCACATCTTTCGAAGATTTATAAACCAGAAACACTTCCAATATCAAAGTTAATTACAGGATCCAAGACTATAAGTGATCACCGCGTGATAACGAAAATATTGTATGAGTATTATAAAGAACAAGCGAAGACTCCTCTTATAGATGGGAATGATATACACGACCTCAGAGTTGAGAACGAGTTTAATCAAGTGATTAATAGCACAGCTGTCAACGTTGAACTCAAGTTAGACCCAATCTCGTTTCCAGAACTAACTAAATGGATAAAGAAACTAAAAAATAAGAAATCGTCTGGATATGATCAAGTATCTAATTATATGATTAGGTTACTCTCTCCTGCTTACATAGAATGTTGAAAGAAATACTTTAATTCATGGTTACAAGAATGCCGGTATCCAGTCTTTTGGAAAACTGCTAAATTGATGACCCTCAATAAATTAAAAGCAGGCATACCAAGAACAGACCAGACAAGACCAGTATCCCTCCTCCCAACCCACTCAAAGTTGTTTGAAAAAATAGTACTTGAAAAAGTGAGGATTTGGACTGAGGGTGTTCAATTAATCTCTCTAGAGCAGTCAGGCTTCAGACCAGAAGGTCTTCTTGGCACCAGAGTACTTTCCATGTTCCAGGAAATAAAAAACAATCTTGCGGTAAATATGCCCACGCTAGCTCTATACGTCGACTTTAGAAAGGCTTATGATACAGTATGGCATATGGGATTGGTAATCAAGCTGAACAGACTTGGAATGCCAATAGAACTACTGAAAATGATTATATCGTGGTTAGAAAATCGTGAAGCATTCATTGTTCTGGGTGAAGATAGGTCAGATAAATTTAAGGTCGAGGTAGGGCTCCCACAAGACAGTAGCCTAAGCCCCTACCTCTTCATTGTTTATCATAGTGATATAACTCATTGTGCAGGTGCACATTCTAGTCATATTTATACGAACGATCTAAGTGTGCTCATAAAGGCTTCCATCATGAGGAAACTATCCCCGATCATAGAGTTTATTGAACAAAAAGGCTTAAAGGTTTGTAACAAGTTAGTAGAATATGCAAGGAAATGGAAACAACCTATGAATGTACAGAAAACAGTTGGACAGATATTTTACTCCCAAATAGAAAAACTCGAGATAAAAATATATATGGAAGGAAAAAGAATGGATATAGTAAATGAGTTCAAATACTTAGGTTTCACGTGGACAAACAAAATGTCATCAAAGCCAACAATTGACATGAGTATTGAAAAAATAGGGAGAGCAATTATCAAAGTAAAATGGCTAAGAAAAGGCCGGATAATGTCAACAAATGTACTGAGAAAAAGTTTTTTTGCTTACGTTTTTCCACATCTAGCTTGGCTCTTCAACTTCTACCCACTGCTACTCAAAATACATACAGAGGCTCCGGACAGGAAATTTCGAATTGGCATTAGATTAATTCATAGTTGTCCATATATTGCGACAGAGGACCTATTTACAGTAACAAAAGAACAAACACTTTCGAAGATATATTTTACTGGGATCAGTTTAAAAAAACGAAGAATGACTCACTAGGGCACTTTTTTAGACTGAAGAGAACCAAGAAATTAACTGATAGACACGAAGTATTCCACTGATACATAAGCAATATACTTCCCTCCCTTAACGGTCTCTAAAATTGTATAAGGAAAAAATGTTAGGTCTTAGTAAACGGTTCCTTCCCCCTTTTGTAAGCACTTCAGAGTATTACAAATAAAACGCAAAACCAAAAAAAAATCCGATTAAAGAACAAAAGAAAAAATAAATCTATTTGCTTGATTCAACTAAAGCAATAAAAATATATGAAAAAGTACTCACAGCGCTAAAAAAATGTACGATATATAGCAGGATCAAAGACGAGCGAAAAACGTCAAAAATATCTTAAAATATCTGTGTATCGTAAAGCAATCGAGTGATTCCTTGAATAAAGAAAAACTAAAAAGAGATAGGCATAAACAGAAGAGAACTCTGTTAAGAGAAGAGAAGGTAATTTGAATATACCTAGGTTTGTCTGACTGTCTTCAATAAAATATATGATTTCTTTTCTTATTCCTTCGACTGACGAGAAAGCTATATGAAATAAAATGGATTTGTATGTTTGCTTGTAACAGGTTTAAAGATCAAATAATAATTAAATGTTCTCGATATCAGGTCTTTGTTTAATCAGAATTTTTCGCTAATTTACTTGCGTTTAGTTAGATTATTTTGTTTTGGTATTCTGACCAACGAGATGTTTTTTGATAACTAAAAGAATCAAATGAACACAACTTTTCATAATCAAAATTCAATCAGATATTGGTCCTTATACTTTAATTAATCACATTTTGAAGTCTGTTAGTATGGATCTTTAGCAAATCAACATCCAAAATTTGTGTGGTAATAAACCGACCCATCTCCTCAGAAGAAAAAGAAACATATTTTTATTTAATAGATTGTGCGTAGCTTTAGGTTTCCTTAGTGCTTGCATCAGTTGTCTACATAGATATAATGTCAGAATATATTTTTGATCTAATTATATTACTAATAAACTTTTTTAGGTATGGCCATTGTCATGAATTGCTCTCTAATGATCTACTCACACTATGGACTATCTCGATTTTACTTCGTTTTATTTAAAATTAATGGAGAGAGTAACACATTGCCATTATGCTATGAACGAATGTATCCGTTGGTCAGAGAAAATCATATAAAATAGTCGCATATGTATTTGAAAGCAAATTTTCTTTTCATGAAAATAGATTTGATACTTTAAGACAAATGAAGAACTTCAGTACAAAATGTATACAGAAACGGAGCAAGAAATTTCGGAGAATATTACGTTCTTCAATTTTCTCTTGACACTTCTTAGTAACTACAACATAGTTAGGAAATAAAAAAAAAGTAAGAAAAGTATGAGTAGACTAACTAGACACTTATTGAACCAGCGAAACACTATTACTTCTTTCATCATCAGAAGGAAATTTAATTAAAGACTCGTTATAATAAGTGCATCATGCTAGTTTTTTTCACTAGTCAATTATAGTTACAAAAACAAAGTTGAAAAACAGCAGGAGAGAACAAGCGTAAAAACATTAAAAGATGACAGGATGATGTCATATACCATAGTGTCTAAACCATTCTTGGAAAATTTCAGTTCGTAGATTGGTTTAGATATTTTTTTATCTTATGGAGCGATATACAGAAAAATAATTAAGCCGCCTACCAACGCATATGTGTTCGATCAAGTGTTTCACCGACAGGAAGTGAGCAAGTCACGAGCAGAAGTTTTGTATTCGTATATACTGTAAATAGATCCTGTAAAATTAAAATGATATCGAAAATCGAGAACTATATTTCGTGTATGAGGCGATGGTAGAAAATAATTATTATTTCCAGAACATTTCAACTATTCTGAAGTTTTGTTTTGAAAAAGTCTGGTTTGCAGGATAACTGTATAGTCTGTATTATAATTATTTTTACAATATATTTCGATGGATAGCTATTTAATATTAAGAATCATTTGATAAATTCTCTTAGATATTTAAATAGTTCACAGATATGAAAAAAATATAGTCAATTATTTTTGAACAAATGATGCAAGTTTGAACACTTCGATATAATATTTTTATATAAGCTATATTTCATTCAAAGCAAATCAAGTGATAATTTTATTGGTGGGTATAATAATGTTCTATTGAAAAGCTATGAAAATTTCATCAAAAAACTTAGAATAAATAAACAGGTTAGATCTAAAAATCGTGGCCTGAGCCTATGACAAGCTGATAGGTCTAACAGCCCGTTTGGAGCTGTGATTGGTAGATATGATTTAACTGTTAATTAATATAAGAAAATATTTGTTTGTGACATAATTTTTAATATTAAATTTAAAATGAAGAAATGTTAAGAGTTTTTGTTCTCTTCTCGTTGTGCTTTAATAGCCTTTCTCATTTCTCTTTCGTAAGTTGCTTGATCTAATACTTTTGGATTTTTCTTTTCACGAAATCGCTTTTTTGCATAGGCCGATTCCCAAGATTTGAATCCGTACAATTTTTTTCCTAATTCAGTTAAATGAAATGTTTCAGGTAGATCTTCTATGGATAATGGATATGGACGAAAAGCTTCATCGGTAACAGGTGCCATATGCAAATATTGAATAATTCTCATCCGATTTGAATTATTTGGATAGTTTCCATGTGGTAGTCGACTATCCCATACTAGTAAACTTCCCTTTCGAATTGGCATACGTTGAATATGTTGTCGAATAGGATCATCTTTAGGAATTTGAACAGTAGTCGGATCACCACTTTGATTCGCATTTAAACATATTAGCGCATTTTGTATCGTCCATGTTGCAATAAAATGTTGAAAACCGGGTACTGCATGAAATCCACCATCTTCTTCTTGACAATCATCCAATGCCAATATTGCCTGTAATTTTCTTGTGCGCATACTATTATTTGTCGGAAGAGTTGGTGCTAGAAATGGATCTTTGCTTTTATCGAAATGACCTTCGGTGACATGTTCAAAACCATAGACACTTGATCGACCAGTCAATGGATTCATATCCAAATGTAGCCAATCTGATATAGTTTTCCAATTTTCTCTATCTTCACTCTTATTGAGTGAAGGAAAGAAAATGTCTTTAGTCGGTCGCATTAATCCAGCTCGTGTAATATTGACAATCAATTCATGATCTCCTAACAATGTTTCAAATACTTTGTAAATATTTGGATTTTGTCGATTATCACATGCTTGAGGATAGAGCCAACGATCATTACCAAGTATACCCATTTTTGAAAAGCTTGGCCATTTAAAACTCCAACTCTCTGGTTTGTCACGATCTATATCAGGATTGAACATATCTCGTAAGAATTCCCATACTTCATCAATACTACGGGCACATTCTTCATCAGTTATTACGTTTGATATAACAACGGCTCCATGTCTTTCGAAAAATGCTAAGATTTCTTCTTGTTGATTCACATTAAAAGCAACAATAAATCCATCATCATCAATTGGAAGAGGAGCTGGATGGAATATTTCATCATCACCAGGTGAAAGATGTATTTCTGATGTGTTTACTGAGTTTGCACTAGTAGTATTGCCCATCCTAATATATATCTATTTCATAATACAATGCAACAAAACTATGCAGGTTTAAATAACTATTCTTCTCTTTTTTTCTACGTTGATATATATATATACAAATATGATTCACCCATGCAACGTGTCAAAGCATATTGTCCGTATGAATCATAATTCCTTGTCAATGGAAGATAATAGAAAAATAAGAAAGTCAGACGGTGACGATTCAAAAAGTGAGTCATATCCGAAATGTTAACCTATAAAAATGAATCAGTTCAAACTTCAACCTAAAATTCTGATGGTAAATAAAATTGAAATACAAAGCACATCTATCACTAAAAAAAATACGCTGATTAAGTGAAATCTTATAGTAAAGGTAAACAAAAAATTTAAGTAGTAGGACCTTTTAGAATACTAGATATAACAAATGTTCATTAAAATATATCTGCTTTGTGTTCAAGAACCATCTATGATCTCCACATCTAATAATCACAACAAGATTATATTACGTTTTTGTTCTAATCACGATGAAAATCTGAGAATTGATAGGAATCTATTATGATCTCTATTTTGATAATGACTTAGATCTGTTCATAGATAAATAAACAAATTATGACAACTTCTTAAGAAGCTTTCTTTCGAAAGCTCTTTTAAAATATGTATTCTATATTGAAATTGATCTAATATTCACGGTATAAAATAATCATCAATTCAATACTCTATGTATTCATTTCTTTTGAAAAACTTGATAAATCTTGTCAAGATCTTGTTTGAATCCTGCAAGAGTTTTGAACATTTCGTGATCGCACATTTCTTTAGATTTTTATCGTTTTCTTTTGAAAAAATGGTGAATCCTTGAAGAATTTGTCAAAGATCTTCTCTAAGAACTTTTCCCGCCAAGAAGAACCATTGAATTATCAGTTAAAAATCTATGTAACAAAAACGAAAAAATATGCGATTTTCATCAAGTATTTTTTGGATAATAGCATGATTATTTTTAATTGATGTTAGTTCATTTTACCACATGTTTTTCTATATGAATAAGTTATTGATTGTTAGCAAATGTCAAAGGTTGGCCTAGCATCATGCTTAGAATTTACTGAGCCAAAGAGTTCGTAAAAGCGATAAGAAAGTTAAGTTTCTACTTTAAGATTCGAGAAAAACGGATTTATGGTCAACTGATTAAGGACCAAATTATTCCGATTAAAATCATTTACAACCAACTAAAACGTGATCGGATCCATGCTTCATTAATGGATTGAAAACGGCGGGATACTGCCCATAACCTGCCGTCATCCAAATTTGGGAAGTTGTCAAAATCTGTAAGAAATCCCTCTTTCGGAATCGCTGGAAATCCATTAAGTCCAATCATTTTTCACAGCACATCCTTGAATTGGGAACCCATGATAGTAGATAGAGAAAATTGATAAAAATTGCAAAAAATACTATATTTTTCATTCACACAATATAAAATGAGAAACTTTAAAGATAAATATCAGTTCATTTCCATCCAAATTTTTGTTTCACACTATTGAAAGCATCGGTCATCGCCTTCATTGGCTGGAAACCTAAAATAGAGTAGACAAAAATAATCAAGACCGTTGATTTCCAACTTATTTTTTTTTACTGTATGCAGTATGCAAAATGCAAACTCTGGTGACTCATCAATACAATGGATCGAAATATTTTTTCGGCAACAGCTCACTCACACTTTTAGGGGACTCAGCTGAGCAAAATACAACGTCAAAAGATAACTTAGAGATCATTTAGAATAGCTATGCTTTTGCAACAAGGCGTTTCATGTGAAAAGCAGCTTAAAATTAGATTAGGATCGAATAGTTTTTAAACAGAGAAATTATCACCCTTGATTTTAATTGATAATACTATTTCAATAGACTTTGTCAATTAAAATTCATGAAAAGACAATGAGATATTACAATCAATTAAGACATAATAATCGATTCGAAGTGAATAAAGCAAGTCAAGATATATGAGAAAGAGAGGAATAATCGATTTTTTTCAGATTGAAAATCAATAAATATCAAACATTTTCGTTTGTCTTTTACATGGAGAAGCCACAAATCATGTAAAATTTTTTTTGATGAAAACATTCACCTGAACGTCTTTAATGAAAATCATGTTTTCTAACTATAAAACTCATTTTTTGCAGATATAATAGACAAATACTGCAGTATAGATCAATAATTTAAAGAAAAAATTATTGGAACTCAATGTTCTATGTAATAGTGATTCATATTTAAACTCTAACAAAACAAATCGCTTTGAGCAAGAAAGTATGATTCTCGAAACAATTTTTTTATGCAGTATTCTCACTACTTTCTATTTATAATTTTAAATATATTTTGTTCTCTTTGTACCTCAAAAAGTATGTTTTCACTATGGTTAAAAGAAGTTTTGCTGAAATTGTTTTGATACGAGTGACACCATTAAATTTGTTGTTTGATGAATTTATCATTTGTTAAAAAACAGAATGGTCTCCGAATACTTCTTGAAAACGTATTGTCAAGATCTTACTCACCTTGAGGTTCGGATCCGTTCATTTTTTCAAGGTGTACATTTGCTTTGTCAATTCTAGCTATTGCAATTTCTATCTTGCCACGTTCTTGATTCTTAGTTGAGATCGATGGATCGTCCTTCTTTTTAATATTATACTAAGAATAAAAATACATGTACGAACACAAAATGTAAGATCGTCGATGAAACTATGTATTCAAACATACATACCTTATCACGTATTTTCTGTCTTGCTTCTTCACGCTCTTTTTCAATTTTAGCTTGTCGAGCTTTACGCTCTTGTTCGTTAGCTGCTTGACGATTCTGTTCATCCTAGAAATGAATAATAGAAACGAAAGTTTCAGATCAATTCAGTAATTATTATAAATAGTTTACTTACGACTTGGTCTTCTCCAAACACATTATTGAGTTCGTTTTGTTCCTCGTTGTCACTTCCACTGAACTCTAAAAGCCGAAAAAAAAGAATTTAAATAATTGATTTTTAAGAATATCCTTTAATTTACCTTTGATCACTTTATTAAACTCATTTCCAATCAATGTTTTCATAATATACGAAGACATTTTGAATTACAAATTTGTTTCGTCTTACAAATTGTGAAAAATGTCGATACTGTAATAAAAGTAAATGTGAAATACATATGGCGTTTGTTTTTTTTTCGTTCATTCCTGTTGTGTAGGAGTAAGAGAAAGGAAAAAAAATCATCATTGACGCATTTTACTTCGATTTTTTCATTTCTTTTCTTTCGATTATGTTTTTGGTGACACATTAGATTGTAGGATGATGATGAATAAGCCGTTATTCATTGGAGGCTTCCAGTGGAGACCATCGTTTACGATTCTATCGTCCTCTAGATGTTAGAAGAAAAATTACTGTCTTCTTTAGCGTAAGTTGGTTTGAAGCCGTTTCAGATGTGATTATTTAAAGAAGATATATTTTGCTCTCTAAACTAAATAAGCTTCGTGATTTGCAAATTTAGAAAGTCTTTAAATTGTTTCCAGCGAAAAGGAGTTTGTAAGAAATCGTTAAAATACTGTGGGAACTAGCCTCATTTTATTTTTTTTATAGAAAAGCAAGTAGTAGAAGGAAGCATTCTTTAATATGAATCACACAAGATTCTTCTATTCGATAGTTGTGTAAATAAATATAAGACACATTCATACCCACCTGTATGGGATTTTATTTTCTATGTAGTATTAATTGGTCCCATAATGAATCATATTTCATATTTTTTTCTATATTCTTGTATTTTTCGAAATAAAAAAAGACTCTTTTGAAAGAAATCATATATTTTTGAGAGTGTCTGATGCGTTGTGCAAATATTGTTTCTGTTATACATTTCATAAGATAAAATGCTCTACTGTTCTTTTCGAACATCTAAAGAATATCAAAAGCTAACAACTCATTCTTTTCACCAATCGATAGAGGTTGAGCATTTTATATTATGAAATGAATAGTAAACAATTGGTACCATACCAAATATAAATTCAGCGGTTTTGTTTCTTTAAATAAACTTTACTGAGAAATAACTTTCCATGACATGAAAGTATTTTTTATTTTATTTCACATAAAAAGAAGTTTGTCATCTTGGATACTGTCTTGTTATATTCCATGCTTCTAAAGATTCTTCGTTACATTCATATATTTTTATAAAGTGGCATTGCAACGACAGATAATCATTTACTCTTTTGCCGTCGTTGATTATTGTAAAATTGCTAGTTATCATTGTACCTCGATATTATAGTCGGCCAAGACGATAGAGCAAAAATCGATCCGACAATTGCGAATAGGATGTTGATAAAAATTACATAATGATATTTTTATCCTCGTCAGAAACTCGAAAGCCGTGCGCGCTGGTTGCAGCCCCAGTAGCATCGATCGGTGTTTATCCTTACTTACCAGAGAACATTGCTTGCCCAGTACTACCACGATTTTCTTCATGCATCCAAGATAATCATCGAACGTTTGGGAGAAGATAAGGATACCATTCATATAAACAATACAGGATGATTCTCACTTAGTGATCCACAATATGTGGATGATGTGCTGAAAATTTGTTTTGAGATTCTTCGAACCTTGAGGTAGAACATTATGCAGAGCTTGCCCATTGATACCACCGAAACGTTGAAAATTTTCTTCGATTGTGGGAATTGGGTAGGTGTTCTTCGTAATAACTACATTTAGCTTGCAAATATACGGTAGAAAATACTGTAGAACAATAAACTTATAAAGCGTTTATGCAAGTGCAACATATTAAACACCCTTTTTTTCACCGTTTATGATGTCTTCCGAAAATCTTCTATCTGCCCTCCAATAAGAGCATATGCAATGGTTTTTTAGCAATATATACACGTTGACGAGGATTTATCGAAGAGTTTTTAAAATATATAAAACTAAAAAGGGATTTTTATACGCTGTATTTCTATAAACTCTTCGAAAAGATTCATCAGACAGTTTATGAAAGAATAGTGAAAAGAGTACAGGAAGTATATAAACTCTATGAAGAGTTGACGAATGGATCGATGGAAACATACAAGAAACATATCAATCCTATCAAGAATTTATGTAAGAGTATATAAAAGAATTAATGAATATACTCAGCCGTTTCGAAAATATGCAAAATGGTTCATGATGAAAGGAACCAGAGATGGATGAGTCGCGGTGTGACATCGCCCCATCCCGCTGGCGGGGCGGTGACGGTTTCATTACTGGATAGGTGGGACGGTGGCGGTGCAAAACATTATCGACGGGTCGGTGGCGCTGTGACTTTTTCGCTGCCTCGTCCATCTCTGATACTAATTTACAACCTATTTATTTAAAGTTTTCTAGGTCCTTTTTTTCTTTCTTTTTTTAATACATTATATAAGAGTTTTCTAAGGTTTTATATTCAAAAAATGATAATAAATATACGCTCTATAGAAAAAAAAATAATTAATTTAATAGAATATGCTAGAAAAGCATAATTTATCGTTAAGTCTTGGTAACAAAAACGCTGATCCGTTAACAAAAGATTGTTGTTAGAAAGAAAAAGCCTATAGTATCATTTAATTAAATTTTCATATATTATTTATATGAGATGTATGATTTTCTTTCGACAGACTTACTTTTCATTGATTACTTGGATGACAATATAAATTGAGTGAGAGTCACTACGAAAATTGATATATTATTAGAATAAAACTTCAGTAAATAAAGGATATTCCAGAAATTCTGACACAATTTTAGAATTTGTCATTCACATGTTCAACAAAAACAAACTGTTTGAAACTTTGGCAGATTATTACGCACATGAAGTACTACATAAATATAAAATTTAAGATCTATACTTTGTATTATGGATGCGAATTAGTAACAATACTATCATGTACTGTTTTTCAGATTTTCCTGCCTTTCACATGTGCCAAATCATCTACACCTTAGCATAGATAGATAATAAAACCTTTTATGAAGTAGTTATTCAATCTGTAATTTGATCTTAAGACTATAATCATATAATTAGGTTTAATAACTATTGAGGATATTGCTCTATTTGCCTGACTTTTTTATATGAAAATTTATTTAACGTTTATTCTAATAATACACTGATTATCGCAGCAATGTAAAGTAAATCATCAGTAGTAAAAATTACATTTTTTTTTAAAAAAAAATTCAATTAAGACTGAAAATAATAAACAGAAACTAGGTCTATGCAAAGTAAATCTTATAATCCGATTCATACTTGATAACTTTATCTAATAACTGAATGATATTCTTCATAGAAGTGAACTATACAATTTTATTTACTATTTACTTTTTAGATAATAATAATAACAAATGTCAACATCAAATGTAATATCTTTAGTATATGTTTCTCAACAAGTGATGATTTATCTTGGTATTCCTATTCTAATACTTGATGTAATTGGTAATCTATTTAATCTTATTGTTTTTCTTAGTTTGAAAACATTTCGAGAAAATTCATGTGCATTTTATCTAATGATTATGTCAGCTATTAGTGTTGATCAATTAATTTTAACTTTTACCTCACATATTATGATCTCTGGTTTCAATATTGATTGGACATTATCCTCAGTATTTTATTGTAAATTTCGAATATTCTTTGGTTCAATAGGTACAATAAATATAGTGTCATGTATGTGTCTGGCAGTAATTGATCAATTTTTAGCTACTTGTTCTAATCCTCAATGGCAACGATGGAGTAATATTAAAATAGCACATCGTGCGATCTTTATATTTATTTGTATTTCACCTCTTCATGGAATTCCATATTTAATTTATTTTAATCAAATTCAATCACCTATTTTTCTATTTGTATATATTATTTGAATTATGCGGTAAGAAATCAAATAAAAATAAATATAGATTTTTTTTTAATTATTTGTATTATTGTAGAGTTCATTTTATGTATATATTTGTGTATCTGAACGATTTCGACAACAATTCATTTATGTCGTTTTTATAATCTATGGCAATCAATGTCTACAGAAAATAAGAACTGTTAATCAAGTAGTACCACAATTTTGAAAGATATTAATAAATAACATTCTATCATTGACAAAGCAATATATGTTGTTCATAATAGAATTATTTTATTTAATTTATAATAAATACATTTTTATAACAGAAATTGATTTTATAGAAATTTAATTAAAGTAATTTAATACGTTATAAGTCGGTGAAAGTGTCTTGTAGTTTTTATGAAGTTTTGAAATATGCTTATTTAATGAAAAATGTACAAGAAAATCAACATAATTGTCTTGTTTTTCATGATTTTTTCAAATGCGAATAATTACACACAAAATCAAAAACACGTTGTTTGTTTTATTTATTTTCATTTTTAGTAAAGAAAAGATATATCTTTATTAAATTAGTTTTTTTTTCTTCGTATAATTTATCTATAATTTCATCAAGTGTTAGTTTGCCTAAGTCTATATATTATTACTTTGAGATACCCAAAGGTTATGAGAATATTAAAAAAGTTCTTTTAACCTTACTCCTGAAATTTGTTTTTATTTATCTTGAAAATTGCATAAACTAATCATATTGATTAAATCATTTTACTGAAAGAAGTTTAAGATATGAATGCATCAATTCTGAAACAATATAAGAATGTTAATTATTTTCAAAATTGTGAATACAATAATAAGATAACGAG
>JAJEKB010020682.1:170643-201104 GCA_022393335.1 Macrotrachela quadricornifera
TCTATCTAGCTATATCAGTAGATCTATGCTACCTTTCCTTTCGAGGTGTTTGTAGGTGTTCGCGTAGTTTACAAATACCCATTTTTTTCACCAATTTCTCATCGATCATAAGCAGAAATAATATGAATAATGGATGAAAATTTGGTTTTTTGGATTATTTTTGACCATTATCGATTTTACTCTGATTATTTGCCCAATATTTTTTCCATGAATAAGGTCGACAATGACCGATTGAAAATGCTTGGTATATGCAACTGATAGTCTTGTTTGAAATGACACTTATACATAGAATAATCTTATCATAAACCAAGTCAAGCAGAATGACGTTCTAAATCCCTACATTTCACTGACGAGGGAACATATTTAAGTGACTCTCGCTCTGAAAAACGGTATTTGTAAAATTTGTATCAATTATGATTTCTTTCGTAAAGTACGGTAAAGAATGAATAAGATCTAATATAGAACATACACTTTTCTCTCATAATTTAAAATATTGTTCTTTTTCAACTCATGTTACTATTCATTTGATTGATAATGTGTTTTTAGGACAACTATGTGACACTGATCAAACTCATATGGTCACGTACATTCTTTTCGTTTTGACTTCTTTTCTATATGATCATGGTATTCTATCTCGTACTTTCCAATAAATTCTTTTTTGTGTGATACATTCCAGCATATTCTTTCTCTTTCCAAGTTCTAGTACATATATGTATACATATATGTCATTTTAAAACAATTAAACAGTGTATTTACATCGTGAGAAAGTGAACTTATCTTTGATTCTAAATTAGCAAGTCGTCGACTACTTCACATCATTATCGAATATCAAACAGAGTAACCATTTTGAACATAGCTAATGTGGTACGATTGTTCAATGAGTTAGTGAAGTAAAGGTAGTCGGATTGTAAAGCAAGATTCGTTACTAAAAATGATGTCGATAGTAGAGCACAAGTAATCGAAGAAGAAAAAGTATTTCTAAAGGAGGCTGAAAAAAGTCATTTTTCAATTTAAAACTACACATGTTCTAAATGCTGATTAAAGTTCTTTCGCATATAAGGTATCGTCAACGCGCACTCGTTCTGTCTTAGCAGAGAAAATAACTTTAGGGCGAATTAATTTCCGAAGCGCCGTTACACATTCGTGTATAATCATGTCCATCTTTAGCATGAACAGTGAACTTGTAGGATCAGTATTTATATATCTACAGGAGTCGTCAGAAAGGTTAGGTTCACGGATATTTCAAACAATGTATCAACCATAAAATATCCATGTCACATGCAGTAAATCCGGGAAGCTGACGAAACCTCATATTAAATATTTGACAAAAGAAGTTTTGCGACCATCGGTTCAAGTAAATTGCCTATTATTGCTGGATTCTTGGTCAGGACAGGCTGATCCCACACATATTGAGGAAGCATTCGATGAAAGCATTCAATATTTCTATCAAAGGTGTTTCGACCATGTAGCACTTGATCAGCTCAATGTTGACCTAAGATTGAGAGATTATATTTTAAAACTACATTCTCTAATTCACAATCAACTTTCTTCAGGCTGCTTTCATCTTATGATCGGGGATATGCTTGATACTCCTGTAGGTATACAAAAAAAACCTAGACAGTTTCAAAATATTCGCGATGTTTGTTTTTCGTTCGATGTAGATGAGTGTGTCATCACTGGTTGTGACGAGGAAAAGCTTTATAACTTGTAGTTGACGTGATGAAGTTCTATGTTTTCATCACTTTTTTATTGCCGATCATAAACGTCTTTAGTTTTTTAGTCAACATTTCTGCATTGTTTGGCTAATGTTTTTGACATCAAATTTCTGATCATTCTAACTAAATTGTTAGAATAACAAGTAATAATTCGGATATATAATTATATATGAAACCCGTGTATGATACTCTTATTATAAGAGAAAAGTATATGTTCTATATTAGATCTTGTTCATTCTTTGCCGTGTTTTACCAAAAACGAAGAATGATATATAAGTCATATCTATACTATATATCACCAAGAACCTTACAAGACGGAATGGTTCAAGATCCTTTCTCAGAGGGGGGAGGCACTTAAATATGTTCCCTCATAAGACTGAAAGAAAATTTGTTTGCTGAATAGAACATTTTGTTTTGTACAATATTTCACGTTGAATCTTTTTAGAAGTTTGTTTCTGAACAATGAAAACTAACAAAGATATTCTCAAATTACTGAGGACGATATTTATTTTAAGTCACTCAGTATGTATATAATAAAAACTATCATATCGATAATCACAAACCAATGGAATAAAGGAAAAAGAAATATGAACACATAAAATTATTATGACGCAGATGACATTCTTCCATAGACCCATATAAGTTTATTAGGAGTACTAAGCAGTTTCATGGATGTTAAAAATAGTTTGTAAAATCTGCGGAATTCTGTATGTTAGTTTTTTGCTCTTTCCTCGGTGCATGAAACAATTCGGAATATATTCTGTGTCTTCTCTGCTTTTAGATCAAAACTACTTTTAATCAGTTCTTCCTTCATTAGTACTGTTAAACAACATGGGATGTACATCATCATCTAAAACACAAAAACAGGAGGATGGTAAGTTGATCATCTGCACCATTGGCGTGAACTATTTTGCGGATCCACAAATGTTACCATGTGCACAAACCTATTGTCTTCAATGTATTCGTAAGGTAGCCTCTAGCAATTGTAAGTCATTTGATTGTCCTATGCGTGATTATAAATTTTAATAATATTTATTGGAAAATTGCTTAGGTCAGGCCAAAGTCTTGTAAATATTTTAAGGTTACAGATCAACCACTCTATATACAAATAACCGTACTCCATGTTTTTGTTTTTTTTATGAAAAGCCCTCATTCTTATGATCCTTTCGTCTATCTTTATTGTATACATTTTAGTTCAATGCAGTGAATGTTTAGTGGCTATAGCAGATTTCTGCTGTACTGATTGCACAGCTACCTACCGTACAGAATATTGTTCTTCTGACATGTATGGGTCCAGATGATGTTTCAGTCTATTGAGTAACACCACAAGTAGAACTTTTCCTGTATGAATAGTGTGAGATTGTTCTGTAATTAGAGTATGGACTGATATGTCCTTTCGTAAGGATTGGTATTATGAGTGATCTCTCCTATTGATCAAGAATATTTTCCTCATTCCATGTTCTTTTGCACAGTTCATGTATTTTACGTCTCAGATTTTCTCCTCGAGCTTGAAGCATTTCGGTCGTAATGTGGTCGCTACCTCGACTCAGGTTTTTCTTCAGCTTGTTTACTGTTTCTTCCACTTCACTATATAAAATGCTATTTGAATCATCGTCGATTGGTGGAGCTATGTTTTCCAATTCTTCCATCATCTTGTTACCATCCCCATCCTTACCTTCACATAATTCGATAGAGTGTAATGAGCTATCGAGGTTTTTGGTGATATTCAATCTTGGCAAATAGTTCTTCTTCAATAGATTCATCAGTTAATATGCTTGTTTGCTGTTCTCTACTGTCAGTCCCTTTTGAACTGTTTCACATTGTTCTTGAATTCAGTTGTTTTTGTCCATCCTCACCGATTTCTCCACCTGGTTGCAGAGGTTTTTATATCTTTTATTGACGATCAACGAAAGATTTTGTGTTTGTTTTGCTTTTTGTTTTTCGTTTTTCTTCTGCTTAAGTCAAAGTGTCAAGAGAGGTCTAATGTTTCTTGATTACCTTTCGATTGTTTATTCGATTTGTGCAGCATGTTCATCCAGATTGCAGTTGGTGTTCATGTTGTTCAGATGATTTTCCAGTTGGATCTGGTATAAGTGTCGTGTTTTGGTTTATTCAGTAGACTTTTCAATCTTAGTTTTATGTTGCACAAAACTAAGAAATGATCAGATCTGATATCAACTCCTTGAAATGTTCTACAATTGATGACGAATGATTTTCAGTGCTTTTGAATAATGATCAGATCAATCATGTCCTTGTGTAAACCATCCGGTGATTCCCATATTCATTTTCGACTTGCTTTTTGTTAAAATATTGTGTTGTAAATGAATAATTTGTGTGATATTGCTAATTCTAATAATTGTTCACCACGTTCATTTCGTTTTTCATAGTCATATATGCGCATTGTACACTTCCAGCCTGCATTGTCATCGCCTACCTTTCCGTCCTAATCACCAGTCATGATAAGTATATCTTTTTTCGGAGTTTTAAAGGTTGTATCTTCCAAGTCGTTATAGAATGTTTCAATATCTTCTCTTGAGGCATCAGATGTTGGGGCATATACATTGACTACTGCTATGTTGAATGATGTGGCCATGAAACTTGCTGTAATTAGTCTCGAATTTATTGGATTGTAGCCAACAAGTGCCTTTTGAGTTCTTGTGTTTAGTAGTATACCCATCCCTCTGATATGTGTGTTACTTTCATCCGACCAAATGAAATCGCCATTTACTGTTTCACCTTTATATATCCAGCGCACTTTTGACATGCCAATAATATCGTATTTGTAGCGTTTCATCTCATTTCTTAGTAGTTCCAATTTATCAGTTGACCATAATGTTCAAACATTCCATGTACCGATCGTCAAGATATCCTTTGCTATTTTTAGTTTGTTGAAGATTGACTTGTATGCTGCTGTTGTTGTTTCTGAAGAAACGGCTGTCACAGTAGTCAACTTTTCAACTCTGTCCTGGTCTCACGACGGAGAACGCGGACCTTATTCACCTGGGCGATGTCCAAGTCGGTTTGATTTTCGAAATTGAACGCTCATGGTTGATTTCTTTCGTCTTTTTGTTTTTTTTTTCGGTCTTGCGGTCGGCAGAGAAATCATTGAATTATGATTTCCGTAATGGAGTTCGAAACTAAGTTACATGAGGATTGTTAAACATGTTTAACTAAATATTCCTTTGAAGAATACGATACATATTTCTTTCCTTTTCCACGCAAATCCATCAACATTTCTAGTAACTCAGGTATGTCAGAAATTCAGTGAACTTGGTTTGTATGGCACAAAAATGACGTCTTTTTTCTAAGATCTCCAGCAAGTTTTTGAGGTCCCTATGTTTTTACACATTTGAACATTTGTAGAGACCTAAACTGAACCACGAATGTCTAAATAAGAATTCATTTATTTTTTTTTACAGTATCAGTCTCTGGCAATGTTGACGTTCATTGTTATATCCACACGTTTCTCTATGAAACTTATTTCTAACTGATTTACTCACGATTACCTGCATGACAGAATTGATACTCGTTCTTGATTATACATGTCTAATCGCTCGCGCATTGGTAAACTGGTAAATCCTGAAGAAAAAAAGAGCAAAGATTCGACAACTGGAAATGACAGTATTCACCTCATATCTACTCCTTATACGTGAATATTAAATTCGGAGTCTTTAACTGAACTGTACTGTTCGACCCCTAATCCTGAAGTTTTCCAAGCATTTTCGATCAAATACATTTTTCTTCTTTAAGGAAAAAATGAAATTATTGTAGAGTAGCGTATAGATGAAATCAAACTATTATCCTTCTCAAAATAGAATGTCCGTCACTGTTTTTTGATTAACTCGCGCCAGGAATGAACTAGAGACCTAAGTGTTTCATCAATCGATAGACGAGACAGAAGGACATCTTTTTCTCAGATAATATGTAAGGTGAAATCCTTTTAAAACTAGTCATCTTTGAAAAACATGGAAAAGGATGCGTGAAAATGTCCTGCTATACGGATGAATTTTGTTTTTGACCTTTGATTTAGATAGAGGGATTTGAGATCAGCAGTTCAAGATACAGTGCAAATATTTCTTTTATTGCATTCTCACGTTGACCGAATGGAACCACGTATTTACATGCACAATTATATAGGGAATTTTACTGATTTTTTACTGTGTTTGTACATTTTTATCATAATATCGCTGGGTATTTCGATGAAAGCGTAAGGGAAAGTAAGAAAGTGTATTGTATCTTGAACTATAGATTTAAAGTGCCACTATCTAAATCAAAGGTCAAAATCAAAATTCATCTGTATAGCAAGACATTCTCACGCATCCTTTTCCATGTTTTTCAAAGATGACTAGTTTTAAAAGGATTTCACCTTACATATTATCTGAGAAAAAGACGTCCCTCTGTCTCGTCTATCGATTGATGAAACACTTAGGTCTCTAGTTCATTCCTGACTTGAGTTATTCAAAAATAGGGACGGACATTCTGTTTTGAAACGGATAATCCATATTTTGTAATAAAAAGTAGAACAGGTTATCCTTAATGAATCGAAAACATCTATTTCAGTTTTCATTTTGTTTTAATTGTGCGGTTTAATACTTGTGTATGGATGTATTATTTTTGTCAACACTAAGTATATTGTCTTCACTCTTATTTAGAAAATCAACAATTCACGACACTCAGTACTGACGAGCGGCTTTATTGTGACGGTCATCCTTGTGCCAAATGCGGCAAATGCCGTGATTGGCGATATACTGGTAATTCAGAAACCTGGAAATGGGTCCAAAATTACACGAATTGGAATAATAATGATTGGCAGCGTTGGTACAATGATAAAGTGTGGAAGCATTTCAAGCGTCGTGATGGTGCAACATGTGATCGTGATTATCGTCGTGATTGTCATATATGCGTTTGTAACAATCAATAAATTTTAGTCCTCTTGTTCAAAAACGCATTTTTGCCCTTCTTGTCTTTCCGTTCATACATGCGTTAATAAAAAAGCGGAAAAAAAAGATCTAAATGTTTTCCTGCGTGTACGCTCAATGCGAGGAGCCGCTTGCGGCTACGAGGCTTGTTGATTGATTGATCATTTCATCCAATGGATGGCGTGTTTTATGATTTGGTGTTGTACTTCGTTGAATTATTTATATATTGGTTTAATAAATATCTATTTATTAAACGAAAGATAAAAGGGAGTAATATAGTTTTTCTTATCATTGACACCTGAAGAAACAATTTTTATTTTTAAAAAAAAATAGGAATTGTTGTTGCCGTTCAAAAGGATGTCATAATATTCTATAATTGGACGTCGAGATTTGTAAGGTGAATAATGTAAAAATATCTTCAATAAACCAATCAGTATTCATCCTGTAATTTTGAAGATTTTGTTGTAACAGAGTTAATGCTTTTGTTAAATTGTCCCCTAGTAGGCTTTTTCTATTTTCAATGCTTTTATCGGGTGGACCATAAAAAATGGCGGTCTCAGTATTTTGACTATAATTTTTTTTTGATCTTTAGAGCTGATTCTTTTTTCAAAAGATGCACCGTCAAATTCCCTACAAAACTATAATTAAACTTACTTCTATAGTATGTTAGAAAAAAATTAAACGAAGATTATCCAACACATAGAAAGTACCCATCTTTCAAAGCTAGCAAATATCTCATGAATAGCTAGTGTTTGTATTTATTTTTTTATCGTCAATGATGTTTTGTTTTAAAAGCAACATATAATATAAGATGCAGCGTGAAAAACTCTACAATTTACGAACTAAAATTTTGCTTTAATTGTATACTTTTTGTTTTTCGAAAAAAGAAAAGAAACTCTCTGCCATTAATTTTCGTCATTGTGAAAAACGATGGTACAGAACTTGGGATTTTTTTGAACACAAAAAGTACACAAATAAAATATACTTTAATTTTTAGATTGTAGAACTTTTCATGCTGTATCTTGCGGTATATCATGCTTTTAAAATAAACGTACTACATACTAAAAACGAGAGATACAAACACTAGCTATTCATGAGATATTTGCTAGCTTTGAAAGTTGGGTACTTTCCATGTGTTGGATAATCTTCGTTTAAGTTTTTCCTTAACACGCTATAGAAGTACGTTTGATAATAGTGTTGTAGAGAATTTGACGGCACGTCTTTTGAAAAAAGAATCAGCTCTAAAGATCAAAAAGAAAAAAAATTATAGTCAAAATACTGAGACCACTATTTTTTATGACCCATCCGGTATGTTCTATGCTATTTCACAGATACGATAAAGTTTTTAATATCTATCTTTTATTTGCAATTCATACTGACTATAGAAGCATATTGTTCTTCCAAAAAACGGTGTGCGGTACTGATTCCATTTATTCACAATATAACAAGTTTCGTTGTGTTTCACATTTTTAATCCTGCGTGGATTGTGCTAAAAGCTTTTGTAGTGTACATGCTGCTTCATGCAAAAATTGTGTTTGTCTCATCAACTATATATTTATTTCTTGCAAAAATGGAATCTGTCTTCTATAACTACACAATATTTGCTCAAAAAAATTGTGAGCGACGACGAGTGTCCTCGCTATTGTTCCTCTTTCTCTCTTCTATGCATCACTCTTAGAGACATTCTTTCTTCTTTTCATTCGCATAGTGATTTGTGCTTCTTTGTTCGTGCTCTGCTTTCGAGAAAGAATGTTATCTTTGATACCATTCTTTCTCTGTTTTTCTTTCTTATATGTGTGCGCAGTCCGCTTTCATTTTCATTCGTTTTTATTATACGTTTTGATATACATTCACCCATGAGTGTACTCTCTCTTTCCCACTGGCCGACGGAGCTTAGCTAGAGAGAGAGGTTACAACATTATATTCATTTACATTAAGTTGTGCAGGAACTGATGAGACTGTTACACGTCTCATCCAAACAGATTATGATAACCCATCAGCACCACAAAATATCACAGTTATACTGGATTCTAAACGTCTACGTATATCCTGGTTACCTCCTATAGTACCAGCAGGACCAATTAGTTATTACAGATTAGCTATTAATCGATTTTTAAATTTCGTTGATTTACCAAATAATCAACTGTCATATACTATGACAGAAGATTATATTTATGAAACGGAGTATACATTTTATCTGCAAGCTTGTAATATAAATAGACGAAATCGTACAGCTTGTTCGAGTGAACTTCAGGGTCAAACTTCGTTTTTTATGGCACAACCAACAACACCTACATCAGAAATAAGTTCAAAACCAAATTCATCAGGCATTTTGTCTCACTGTGCCTTTTTTCCAATTTTTATTTTCTATTTTCTTCTATTCAATCCTATGAAATATTAAAACAATTCAGATTAACTTTTTTTTATATAAACTGATGCGAAAGTCAAAATTATTTGCTAAGTTGTATTCAGAATTCATAAAACAAATACATTGATTAAATAACAAGTAACGCGATGTTAACAGCGCCGACCCTCTACTAAAAGGAATTAATATTGTGCAACTTGTAGTGCAAATGTGATGTTCTGTTTACTTGTATAGAAAATGTACCGTTGTTAAAGATATATTTTGATGACTACATAAAAATCATAGCATAAAATTACAAAAAAATAGACAGTTGAGTCAATCTCGAAGTGACGACTGTTATAAGATCGTCATATAGGTCTACTCGAAATTATTTGCAATAGCATCTTGATCATTTGTTATCCATATAATCAGCATCTCATTAGCCAGAAAATTATGAAATACCCATGATTTTCTTATCATAGATAACATTTTTTGACTTCTATAGTGCATTGATAGAGTACTGGTATGAGTCGTCTGAACTATAGATCAATCGGAGTTCATAACGAAAGACTGAGACAAAACGTAACGATCCTATTGATTTCAGCTAAGTTACTTTAGCCTGATCTTATACCTCGAGCAAACACACACATTCAGAGTTATCTTTTTAATGTGACACCGACCTCTCAGTCAAGGAAACAGGATTAAAACATTTCGTTCTAACTCTTCATTGGAATTTTCGGTAGCATTTGTTCGTTACGATCTTCTAATATAAAAGAAAATGCATAATGTTCGGAATTAAATGAACAGAAGTTTGGAATGACAACAAGCAAATAATATTATATTAAGATTCATAAGTCCTCTAATGAATCGGTCCTTTTAGAGTACAACACATTGCTGTGTACGAAAGAGCTTCATCTATTTTGGAATATAATTTTTACGGCTGATATCTATGGAGACTTAACAACAAAACTTCAAACAGCCGCTTCGTTTTTTTACATCTTTTTGTATAAATCTAACTCTAAGATTCGACATAGTAATCAAAAAAAACTATTTATTTTAGAATCAATATCAAACATAGATTCAGGATCCCTGAACATCCATGAATGAAGCTTAAAATAACAAGCAGTTTATCAAAGAAAGCTAAGAAATAGATCGCAAACATTTTTACTGACTTCAAATTAATATATTCTGTGCTCGATAACGATCAGTCAAGTTTTATTAGAAACAATGATTTAATACCCATCAATATTGAAAACCTAACTCTAGATCTCGATTTCTCATAGTCAATTGTCTTTGGTGGAGTTTTACTGGAGATAGTTTATATTATTTACTATTAATTATTTGACAAACCAACACAGTTTTCATTTATTGACCTTCGACCATCTTATATCACACTTCTTAGAAAACAACGTAAAACTAATTACTAAATGTTTGGTAACTTATTACTAATCACAAATTTGACTCCAGATGCGAATTCTTTAATCTCCATTGCCCTTCATATAGTTTTCAACTAAAATATTACAAACTTTTGATATTAATCTAGCTGACAACCTTTTCAGATTGGCTTGGATACAGAAAGATACAGAGAAATTTTAGAAGAGAACACACCTATATAACTGCAAACTTATTTTTATGTTATATAATCTCTTCTGCGATCCACGAAACAAATCGTTATTTCGTAAAAAAAGTCTTCTTTTAGTAAAAAGATTATTTAAAAAATTCAAAAAACAATGGTATCATTCGATTCTTCTACCCTGAAAGCCTTTGCTGAAACGTTAAGATTCAATTCTTTCAAAGCTAAGATTTGTTGTTGGTTTCTCTAAGAACATGTTTTTTTGATCCTTGATCTGTCACAAACAAACAAATACATTTCACTTTTTTCCGTATCCCCCTCCCTTCAGTCGACCAAATAGTAAACTCATAAACTTTTGAAACCTAATCACATTAATTCATTCCTTGCCCTTAAGTGTTTTGGTTAAATTTTATAAAAAAAATTTTTTGTTACAAGATCATAAAAAGCTAATCGTACCATTCGATTCCTCGATCCTAAAAACCATTTGGGAACATTTTCAGGGACTATTAGATTCTATTATTATCGAGATTACGGGCCGAAGAAATCTGGTTGGTTTACGCGACAAACAAACTTTAACGAGTCTATAACCCTTTCTTTCAGAAAAGGGAACAATTGTTGTGATCCTATTTGTGGTATTTAGTAAGAACAGAGATTTTCTATCCGCACGTGTATTCTTTGTAGTACATTCTCTTTATGAATATTTTATTTTATTTCCTTGATAAAACAAATTAAAGTTACAACTTCATTTTTATTATTTCGAGCTGGTTTTTATAATCTTTAAGATCATCATAATTTGATGGTAATGAACGTTGTCCAATGTCTACAGCACGTTGATAAAAAAAATACGCTCTTGAGTAGTCTTCCATCTTCTCACAAATCGAACCCAAATTGTAGTATGATGCTGCCAAATCAGGATGATCCGAAGGGAGTGATTGTTCACTAATTTCAAGATATTTTTTGTGAGACGAAAGTGCTTTTGAATAATCACCCATGCTATCGTACACATTACCAATGTTATTGTAAGAAGAAGCCAAATCAGGATGATCAGATGAAAGTGATTGTTCTCGAATTGACAGAGCTTTTTCGTGATACCAAAGTGCCGTCAAGTAATCATTCATGGTGAAATAAACATTACCAATGTTGTTGTAGGGAATAGCCAAATCAGGATGATTTGGAGGTAGTAATTCTTGTCGAATTGCAAGAGCTTTTTCGTAATATAAAAGTGCTTCTGAATAATTACCCATGTTGAAATATACTCCACCAATATTGTTATAGGAAGTAGTCAAATCAGGATGATTCGAAGGAAGTGATTCTTGTCGAATTGCAAGAGCTTTTTCGTGACATAAAAGTGCTTTTGAATATTCACCCATAATACGAAACACTAAACCAATATTATTGTAGGAGCTAGCCAAATTATAATGATTTAAAGGATTAGAGTTTTCTTCAATTTCAATTGATGCTTCAAAGAATTGGAGTGCCTCTTCATATTTTCCTTGATCTTTCTTGACCAATCCCAACTGATTGTAAATAAGTGCTTTATTCTTCTCATCTGTCGTTAGGTAAAGTCTCATGCCATAGACTCGTTGAGCCTTTTCAAACTCACCTCTTGTACGAAACATTTTACCTAGTCGGTACCACATACTGATGAGGAAATGATAAATTAACTTTCTTTCTATAATTCTCTCTCTTTTTATTATTTATATTCTTTTCTTTCTTGTTAACATATAAATAAACGTCTTTTTCGTTTGCTATTGATTCTGTTATTATAAAAAAGTAAGGTAGATTAACAGACACATGCATTAGTAACCAATGAAGAACGAAAATCTATGGTGAGATGTTGTTTTAGTTGACAATAAATGAAGCAGTTTCTGAAAAAAAAAATCATTCTCTTTCTTTTTTTTTTGACAGAGAAACCGAAAAGCCTTGACAATTTTTATGTGTAAGAAAGTTGAAGTTGGAATCATTTATAAAACATAATGCATGGAATAAATTATATTTCTTTCGATTCTAATTAACCAACAAATAAAATTTTACAAAATAATTTTTAGTTCTTTGTGATGCTTTTTGTTGCCTCTCACACACTACATCTATTTGCCGATTAATATGATACAGGAACAGAGAAATAAGCATTAAAAAGACGCTTTTATAACAAAACAATAAGTCATACTCCTATCCTAATAGTTAAACAAGTGACATCGGCGAAAAAATCTTCATTGTGTATAATATTTAAGATTACGAACTGTAAGTTTCGATCAGACATTAAGTGTAGAACTAAGCTATGATCTAATGATATCGAATTCTTTAAAGATATATGGATATTTTTTCACTAAACGCTATCGTTGAAATACGATACCAAATAAATAGATTCAAACGATAAACACACTCTTCGTAAAAACTATAATTTTGCTTTCTTTCATACATAAATGTGTTTTTTATGTTTTTCAATTTTTTTTGCGCATGTAATCACTGATGACATGAAATACAAAACAAAATGTCAGAGAACAAAGTAAAACCATATTGATTCATGCAGAACGAAACATTTTGAAGTGATACTTTAAAAAATCGTGAAAGAATTTCAATTTTTTGCTGTCTCTCTCAATTAAACTATAACTTAATCAGTGTCAGGTGCTCGCAACTCAAAATTGTAGTAAACATTTTTTTTTCACATTTGTTTTTAGATTATTTAATAGAACATAAACTGTTAAGAAATGTGTTCACAGAGTAGATTCGGATAATACCTCCATACTCTGCATATTTCATGCATACACGAAATTTTATTTTAAAACAAGACTACTTTGGTTTTTCTCAATGATATGAAGAAAAGGATGAATAACACAGATAGTGTTATCAACAGGTACATAATTCAGTTTATCAGTCATCATTTCTTATGGTATTCATGATTATCAAAAATGACATCATTAGGCTTATTTTTTTAGTCATATATATAATCGATAGCACTAAATGTAGCTGATATAAATTTCACAAAAAATACAACATGATACAAATCTATGGCAAAAGTCATTTTAAATGTCATATAATAAACAATAAAAGTATCTGAAGAATATTGAAGTTCTTTCAATTATATCTTTAGATAGTTTGAAAAAGATTTTAATTCATAAATAAATTTTTATTAAAAAACCTTAAATAACAAAAATATCAAAGATTTTTAACAATATGAGAATAATAATAGAAAATCATTTATTCATTTTGTTTTAAGTAAAGTGAATATACACTCAACATTTTTGACCATAGTAATGATGATTGAACTTGATAAAATACATAATTATATAATGAATAAGCATGTTCACGTAATTCTTTTGTTTTATCAATATTTAAATGTTGAACTACAAAAAAAAACATTCAAATTGAATTTAAAAACAAAAAAAATTTCTTTTTTATTTTAACATACTTGCTGGTATATGTGTTTCACAAAATGAATAGACAGAATCAGCTGCATCCGATGCTTTCTGTACTGTTGATGTTGCTACTTCAAAAACCTAAATATAAAAATAAATAAAAACTAAAAAAAAGAGAAATAAAACAAAATTTCCATACAGTTTCTTTGCTATGTTGAATTTTTGATGTTGTTGTATCTTTAACTGAATTCATTACATGACGAACACATTCAGTTTTATCATTAAATTTATTAACAACTTCTTCAGTTGGAGTATTAATAACTGGATATTTAGATTCAATTTGACGAAGTTTTTCACAAGCATAATCATCAACTACATGTACTAAATTATCATAACACATATATATATATATATTAAAAAAAACACAAATGAATTTATTTTAAATAAACTTACCATATCCATAGAATGGTTTGACAAGAGGCTCAGCAAGTGTCAGAGTCATTTTTAATGATTTATCAGCAACTGTTTCGACTAAGTTACATGGAAATCGAATAAATACACTTGTATCTTTTGCTTTTACATAGATTTCATGAAGTTTATCAGTTGATGAACGAACAACTTTTAATTATCAAATAACAAAAACAATTAAAAATAATATTAAAACCTAATATTTTCTTACCTGGTATTTCATAAAGATTTGAAAGAGTTTGTAAATTCAACATGATTCAAATGAATAAGAGATAAATGTAATAATTAGATGAAAATATTGAAGTAAAGAATCTAATGCATATACTTCTCTTTATATACTAAGAAACGAACATATACACATAAGACAAAGGACAAATTTCAAACGTGCATCAGTAAATGAAGAAATGAGATAAAGAAAACCAAAGGTTGTAATATGGTAAGGTAAAAAGACCAACATAGAAAGAGTAAAGGTTGGATGACTGATAAGCATGCATGTCGTTCTTTTATATTCAATAACATCGTCATAGTGTCAAAATAGCATATAGTGAGATTAATGATCGATCACTATGTTAGTAAGAGTAACAACTTCCATGTCATGTGCTCTATTAGTGACACATTAGTCTAATTAATGCTACAATTGATTGAAAAACTTCGGAGTACAGACAAGATTCATGGATTAATTTTTAAGAATCGTGTTATTTAATACATCCACGTAGGCATCTTATGAAATAATTATACGATATTATTCACGTATTAGATTTATTTATTTCTTAAATATTCTACCAGTATTTATTATTATATGATAATAAATAACTCACTTCCATTTTTAATAAATGATGTTTCTTAGAGCGATTGTAATTTTCAATTAGGACTATTTATCTGTGCTTTCATCATTGCTTAGCGACTTAAAACAAAATAGACAATCATGCATGTATAAGAACACGAATAGAAAGAAAAACAGAAAAAATTTGCTGTTGGCAAAGTTCAACGATTTTTTTAGGTGAGATAATTCAAGAAATGAGGTATATCGTTCATTTATCGTCCGGACAATGTTGCAGATTGCTACTTATACAGCGACATGCGTTTGTATAAAGAAAGATCTTTACGAATGAAATGTATTTTTAGATTTCTGTTTCATTAGTTGACAATATCAAAACTGATTTACTGGAGATTTCTGGAACAGCTGAATAATGGTTGAAAAATTAGACTTTTGTAGGATGGTAAAGAAATTTTCTATATAGATTATGTTCTTTCTGTGTTAAAAATTTTTTTTGTATAACAGTTTCTTTTGGAAAACTTTAATGCGTTGTGTTGAATTATATGGGAAATTTCTGTTGTGGTAGTTATTTATTATTGTTAGTTGTTTTTTGATGGAATAAAAGTTCGGAAGTGACGAGTATAATTGAACTTTTGTACAGCTATATCTTTCAATATGATTGAGATCTACCATGAATCTGGGCGTAATGGCGTAATAGAAATATGCAAAAACGCCACGCTGTAACGCATGATATTAATTTGTATCATCTTGATATTGCACTATAACAAGCATAGCACAGCACTAAAAAGGATCACAATGCAATTGTAGTAGCAGTGATATTACCCCGATACTTGTTCGTAATTGACGATAAGGGCAAGATAAACTTTGACTGAAATAAAAATCTTTCTTGTAAACATAAAAAGAAAGATCAAGAAGTAGATGATACATTCATATGATCAAGCATTTCGTACATTTTTTCAGGGTACAGGTGTTGCGTAGTATTAATATTGCATTAATTAATGTTTTTGTTTTGATGTCAAAAAATATTCTAATACTTTGGCATTAGTATTAAATTAATATCAGAATAATGCTAATATCTAACATGATTGTGCAAATTTTCGAGATAATCAAAAAAATGTGTTAAAAAAGTAATAGTGTTACAGTTGGACAAGCTGCCATATAATAGATATAGATCAATGAAACTTATTATAATTCATGAATTCAAAGTACTATGATGTCGATTTAGTTGATCACTAATAATAACTCTCAAGTTGTTGGTCTCTAAATTTCGTAGGATGATTGATGATGACATGCAGTCATTTTTGCATATCTCGACTTTTTTTATCATCAACATTATCATCAAGCTCGATCAGACTGAATAATTCTGAATTGTTATTGATTATAGGTGGGTAGTCCCAAACAAAACTATCGAAATCATTTCAATTATTTAATGAGATTTGAACTGTTCAAACAATCTTCTATTCATTCTATCTCTTTGGTAATCGAAAGGAAGAAAGAGCATTTAAAAATATTTCAGTGCTTTTCTTCCATCAGTATTGGATGTGTTTGTTTCATTTTCATACGAGTAATAAGAGAAGAAAATGAATAGCACATTTAACAAAAGAAAGAAGATAGGTGAGATAAACAACTACAAAATAAATGTTGAAGATGAGGGTAAGAAATGTACGGATAAAGGATATGAATCCATGTTCGCCCTCATCAAACTCATTATTTCCGCTTGTCACCCACTTTCATCATTCTTGAGGGCTCTATCTGATAGCAACGTTTTTTTTTCACTGCATTCACAGGCATCTATTGTCGTCTCATCAGGATGTATCATCTGAAATAAGCTCAACAAATATTCAGTTTTCATCAAGTCCATCAACTTTTATATACATTAGGGACCACGAAGATATAGTTGCTCTCTAACTAATGATTCATCTGTTATCTTGTTTTTACCTTATTCTTCAAGAGGATAGATGAAGACGAGAGGTAATGGGTGAGAATCTTCTCTCCATCGATCATTACACTATTAACTCCAAGGATTTTATATCGTCAAAGGATTTGAGCCTCTCTCATTAATCTATGAAGGATTTAAGAGCATTTTTATTACCTTTTAAAGTTCATTTATCTATGCTTTCTTTTACAGTTTATATAAGATGGTATCTACAGTAAATGAAGTTAATAAAACGAGCAGCAAGAACGAAGAGGACGTGGATCAAGACAAATTAGTTTCGTCGCTTATTGATAATTACGAGTCTTTGCGCTACTATCTGAAGATGATCGAAACATTTGATCCCAACCATTACGGTTTTACAGCTATGGCCTACAAAATTATGGACTCTGACAAACTGCGCATTGAAGCGTTCTCTCGTGCCTCCAAAAGGTACAATATGTTCAAAGATGCTGTCGTTTGCGAAGTGGGCGTAGGTCGATTGGCATTAACAAAGACCTTCTTAGACCACTGTCGTCACACTTATCCGATTGAATCGAATCCTCAGTTGTCTGATTTGATTCATTCGGAACTTAAAAAGAACAACTGGGACAAAAAGGTGACATTCATCGTGAGAGATGCCATGAAAATTGAGTTACCTGAGAAAGTCGATTTCATCGGTGGAGAATTGATGAGTATATGGTGTGTCTGTGAATAGCAAGTGTCCATCTTTCGACATATGAGACAATGACTTAAGAAGCCCGAAGGTCGGTTGTTTTCAGAGAGAATAAAAAATCTTGTTCAAGTTGGATATGCTGTTTTTAACTCCAAACGTCCAGAAAATCACTATCCTCTCATGCATACTCGCCATTAGTCCTGTTTGATGACCAGTCAAGTTATCATCAATGTTATCGATATATATACGATCGATGATTTGAAACTCGAATGTCAAGTTGTTGTTCGTGCCCTGTTAACTGGTCGAGTCAATTGTGTCTTGGTCAATTCATTCGTTCAAGTAGGTTCAGACTCCAATTTTACTGGTACCAACAGTTTGATGACGCCGACTGTTGTCAAGTTAAGTAATTCTGAGGACTTTGATGTACAAGAAGATCGTGATTATACACTCATCATTCGAGTGATCTGTGCCACTTCACTCAACGAAGCCACTTTTATAATTACCAAAAAAAGTGATGTCTAACTGTATCACTTTGAACAAATTAAAGACACCTTGACGATTATGTAACTAACACATAAAAAATAATTTGACAATTGAAGAAAATCAAAAGACACGATGTTTTCACATGTGAAAAAAATCCTATAAAGTATTACGATGCATAACGAAAACATGCGATAAATTGTTATTTTTTCTTGCAAATAAGCTCTATTCTTTCTTCTGCAAAAATTAAGAGCCTCAAATAACATTCTAAAATTGAAAAAAATACAAATATAAGTTTTTCGGTCTGGCTATTAGACAGTGTTTTACAATTAAAAAAACCGTACTACGACGTCAACTACATAGAATCAATAAAAACTCATAATTAATATATCGTTCATCTAGGTTCAAGATTTCGCGGCACCTCCATTGCCAATACTACCAAATGAATTTACTATTATACTTTACAGTATCCAACATGGGACACTTTTTTTGTGACCCGATCCGAGTCGGATACTGACACTTTGTAATTAACAGCTTCTAGCAATACAAATTGATTTATTTGAATATATCTTAATTCAGATAAATCATGTCATCTAACGAAATCTGGAGCTTGATCGACAGATGTATCATGGTAACTATTATCGGTTCAATAATAAGGTAGCCGTGGGTATTTTACATTAATTCAAGAATGATGAGAGTTAGAGAGCTTCAGTTTTCACTATTTCCTAGGTGCATGAATACTTTATATATTCACTGAGATCTGCTGAAAATTTTTGCATATTTAGGTTTTCTCCACGTCCATCTTCTAAAGAATGCATTGTAATTTTTCAAAGTTTCGTGAAGACCTGCATGTCTAAAGTGCACAAATGATAGCCTGGAGGAACTGCGCATCTGTTGCTAACTTCATGCTTGTCAATGTCTACAGTAATTCGATTATCGTTTCGGCGATATTGTAGATAGCTCTTTTTATTTTTTATTATATCTTTTTGAAATTTCCATATAAAAAGTGTTTCTGTTCAATGTTTCATATAATCCACGAACCATATGTCTTTGCACAGACTCCTACAATTATGGAAACTGGATATGATCTGGTATTCCACTATATATGATATAGTTAATGTGGTTTTCATTCTTTAGCATATCTTTGTTGGACAAAATGATATGCATGTGACAATATGATAAATCACACTTTTGAAATTCGATTACAAAGACGTAGACTATTGTTCATTCTAATATATATGTCTTCAAAATATCATCAATAATCTCATTGAGTTTGAGTTTAAAAGTTCTAACAATCAGATCAGATCTATTGGAAGGAATTTAGCTATAATTGAAAAGCTTTTTGATTTTGTCAATGGCGTCTACTCAGAAGAATTAGAAGAGGAAATGACACTGCAAAACACTACCATATACAATGGAGACTTATTTCAATGGAAACAGGGGTACCTTTTCACAGTTATTTTATCGAAACAAAATACGTATTGCACTAACCCGATGTCTTTCAATTTATTCGTTGACAAATTCATCCCATAAAGCTTTCTCGTTTCGGATATTGACTTTTGCTGTTGTCTTCAGCTATTTCATCGATAATGAAAGATGTTTCATTTGAGGAATGGAAACACAATGAAGATTAATATGATGTTACAAAAAAAAATACTTTGATTGTATTTTCAACAGAACGTTCAGATGAAGTTAGTGCTGAAACTGAATATAGTTCTGTTACGGTCATAAAAAATACTAGCCATTATGATTGACATCTCATTTTTTCATTTCTAATAGGCTATAAAAATTTCAAAGTTAGGATTTATCAGATTTATTCTAATAGAACTTTCCTAATAAACAATGGCGAAAATCACTATTCACACTTTTTAATGATTTTAGAATAGAAGAACCTAGGGTTGGAATGTTTTTCTTACACTATCGAGGAACAAGAGAAATAGTCAAAAAACGCCATCGCTTTACACATTTGTCTCCATTGAAAGAGTTTTTTCAAATGAAAGTAGACGTGTTAGATAGAGCAAGAAAAGTTAGCTTTAGATATTAATATTCCACCAAAAGAGCACTCACGCTAGTGCATGAAAAGCAAAGAATTTCTCACTTTCGCGACGCAATGACGCTCTAAATGTACTAGTTTTATTTGGATTCGTCTCACAAAAGTAAAAGACATTGAAAAGTCAATCATTATGTCAAAGGATACTTCTTATCTTATACTTGTAATCAATTATAACGGACTTCCTAAACAACAAACTATTAGCAATAAATCACTCATGACAATGCATGACATAAAAAACGTTTCAATGAATGATTAATTTAAGGGAAAAATAAAACGGATTTCCATTTATTAACTGTTAACTTCATGAGTAAGATTTAATATTGAATTAAATATATTAATCCAAATTCATTCTAATCTCTATTTTTAGATTTAGATAAAAGATTTTGTACTAACATAAAGTTTTGTCAGATTGATGATGGATCTTAATAGAAAAAATAACTAACGATTTTTATTGCAAATGGATTGCGATTTTAAATTATAATAGACAGGAAGAGAATGGAGAGAAAATTATAGTTTATTTTTTACTTACTTTTATAAATTGTTAAATGATTAGACATATAAAAATTTTTGAATATATTGACAACGATGGCATCCACTGATGAGTTCCATTAGTCTCTAACAAAAATTGATCGCAGGGAATTTTGCTTTTTTTAAAAATAAGAGTTAGGTAAATTAAAATAAGCTTCAATACAAATTAAACCATGTAATCATTGCATTAACTATCCATATTTTTCAAACATCACATAATTTGCATAACACATGTGATATCGAAATTATAATAGTCTATTTCGTTTTAATTAACGCACTGGAAATTGAGACCACCCATCAGTTTTAAAATTATTTTAATGAATAGTATTCGAATATTTTTACCTTTCAAATTCGTTTTTGAATGCTTTAAATTGTGCATGTTGATTTTTAATGCCGCTTGATAAGTTCTTAGACGAAATCGAAATTCGGATCGTGATAGATCTTTTGTTTAAACTTATCCTCATTACGAAAAACACAACCATATAAAAGTAAGTGATGTAAAAAATCATCTGAGCAATCCTATTCGATAATCTATTCATCATATCTGTCTTCATCAGGAACAAAATTCTAATCAAAAAAAAAAATCGAATCAAACCAATAACAATGAACAATCGTGGCATTTTTGATCAGCTACTTTCAAATACTATCCACAATATATTTATCAAATCAGAAAATAAATGATTAACATCATCAAAAACCATCTATACAACTCTTTCTTTGTTTCCACATATTCATGATTCTCAACTAATCGCACATTCTTCTTTTCATTTTCTAATTCACTTCTTCGACACTATCAATAAATTTTTCCTCCTCCTTTTATTCAAAACTAGCGGTAGTACCTGGCGTTGCTCGGGAAATCTCCATACTGGAAATTTACTATGTCAGAAAACGACACAAGACATATAAAGGGCTTGCTTGTGATCTTTTCATCTATTATTACTGCATGTCCCGTCGTGTATACACTTACGATCATTCTTAAACCGAATAATTCAGTAAATAGTGTGGGATGTGAGTGTCTTTCTCTTAACTCATGCGTATTGCCAAACTTTACGCTAACACCCAATGCAAAAAAGTGACAGTAAGAGGTGGATATTCTAACAATAGTAGCAGATACTCTGAAGTTTCTGAAAGATTTGTAAAACTTAGAACGTATCATAACCTGTGTGAAATATCATCCCAACCCTCCCGCCAGTTATCCTTATCCCCTCTCGATCCTCCTTGGGATCTAAGAGTATGTTATGAAAAGCTTGACACGGCTAACTCGTGCGGTGTCCAACTGTATAAAAAACAGAGAAAAAAGACACATTTCCTTCTTCTTATATATAGATTATGAGTTATGAGAAATAGAATTTTATCTCACTTGTTGCCTTCTTCAGTCGATGGATATTTTCATCCATATAGTTATTCTTCATTTTACAAATTCTATCAGTCTTTTTCGAGTATCTTAAAATATCCTGTGTGCAGTGGCAAAAAGCGTAGGTTTTTATATATTTTCGTCCTTGAAGTATTGAGAAAACAATCATATGCAAAAATTCTCTGGAAAAGACATTCACTGTAGTAAATCTAACAATAGGAAGGGGGGGGGGGGGAGCTAACATCTTCTCAAGTGAAAACGTTGAGTCAAAAACTACCCTGTGATTTTCCTCTGATTGAAAGGGTATTATATGCAAAATTCCTTTGCATTTGCTTGTACCGTGTCTGAATGAATAGCGAACAGACAAACAATCTTCTTTATATATATAGATAAACAAAATATACTTATTTTTATACGATTCCAAACAACTAACATATCAAATTACCGTAAACATCGTAAAATCATTTACAGCAATAAAATGAAACTGAAATTTAACATTATATACACATCTTTTCAAAGATTATTTATAATAGATTAATTGATTCTTGTAATTTTAATTAATCATCAAGAAATTCTTTGCCTTCTGAAGATCGTCTTAGTTAATCTGAAACTAGTTATAGTAGCTCTTCTCAAGATAACAATGACGAAATGCGTCGTATTAGACTCTCTCTCTATTATTCACACCTGGCAAAACTCTCCTGTTTGTACTGATCATCACAAATTTATTGTAAAAAATCATGTTAGCAGACATTAAAAATGGCAAATAAAAAAACAAAATACAATGTAAAATAATTTACGTTACACATGAAAACTACAGAAAAACTAACTAATGAAGACTACTAAGCAGAAATATTGAAAAATGAAAACCTAGTTAATGTTCTCTTGTGATAAATATGCTGCCTTCCACTGTTCGATGAATGCAGGTCTTTGCACTAAAACAAAAAAATGTTTAATTAATTCAGAAGCCAAAATGAAGTTTAAATGAAAAATACAAAGAAGAAATAAATATCTTAATGAAAACACAATTCAAAAATCACAAATGAATATAGTAGATACTAATTCATTCAGATTTCTCTTACACTTTCATCCAGCCGTAACATTTTCTCGATGATTTATCATCCCAATAGTTCTTATTCAAAAAAATCCATGGCATACATACCTTTATCGATGTATTACTATATATTTTTCACGCGAACACATTAAAGGAGTTCAATAAAACAATAGGAGATTAGACAGCTTCGGAAAAGTTTCAATCGAGGATTTATTCACGAATATTATTCACTTTTCAATCACCGATGGAAAGTGACAAGATTGTTGAAAATCAGACTCACTATAAACAATGAAAAACTAAAAGTTTTCTTCAACTATTTGATTCGCATTGCAGTGCTTACTCGAATTGTTTTCTATGATCGAACAACATCCCAACTATGAACAACTCAAACAAAAATTTTATTCAATTATTTAATTCACTTTCAAATGATATTTCGAATTCTCTTCTATCATGGAAGATTACTCCCAATATGAACCACTATAACGAAAGTTTTCTTCTACTACTTCATCCGCTTTCAAATTATGGTTCGAATTCTGTTCTATAACAGAAGCACCCGTCAATTATGAACGATTTCAACTAACCTTTCATTCGACTACTTCATTCACTCTCAAATGATCGTGGGAATTGTCTTCTATATTCGAAGGCCACACTATTAACGAATAATTCACACAATAATTTTATTCAACTATTTTAATCGCTTTCAAGTGGACACTCGAATTCTCTTCTATCATCAAAGAGTACAGCAACTATGAATAATTCCAAAGAAATTTTTATTCAACTACTTCATTCACTTTCAAGTAATCGATCGAATTCTCTTCTATCAGTGAAGATTACATCATCGATGAATAATTCATATCAAGATTTATTCAATTACTTCATTCACTTTAATGTGATCTATCGAAATGTTTTCTATCATCGAACATCACATCATCTATGAACAATTCAAAGTAAGATTTATTCAATTACTTCATTCACTATCAAATGATTGATCAAATTCTCTCCTATCATCGAGAATTACACTATCGATGAACAACTCAAACCAAGATTTATTCAATTACTTCATTCATTTTCAAGTAATCGATCGAATTCTCTTCTTTCATCGAGGATTGCACGATCTATGAACAATTTAAAGTAGGATTTATTCATTTACTTCATTCATTTTCAAGTGATCGTTCGAATTCGATTCTATCATCCGAAATTGCACCATCGATAAATAATTCAAATTAGGATTTATTCAATAATTTCATTTACTTTCAAGTGATCTATCGAATTTCTTTCTATTATTGAAGATTGTACCATTGATAAACAATTCAAACTAGGATTTATTCAATTACTTTATTTACTTTCAAGTGATCGTTCGAACTCGCTTCTATCATCGAAGATTGCATCATTTATCAACACTTCAAAAGAAGAAGATTTAGTCAATTATTTCATTTACTTTCAAGTGATTGTTCGAGTTCCCTTCTATCCTCAAAGATTGAATCATCGATGAACACTTCAAAAGAAGATTTATTCAATTATTTCATTCATTTTCAAGTGATCGATCGAATTCCCTTCTTTTATCGAAAACTGAACCATCGATGAACACTTCAAACCACAAAAACTTTATTCAACTACTTCACTCGCTTTCAAGTAATCATTCAAATTCTCTTATACCATCGAGTATTGCACCATCTATGAACAATTCAAACGTAGATTTATTCAATTACTTCATTCATTTTCAAGTAATCGATCGAATTCTCTTCTTTCATTGACGACTGCACGATCTACGAACAATTAAAACCAAGATTTATTCAATTACTTTATTCACTTTCAAGTGATCAATCAAACTCTCTGCCACCATCGAAGAGCAGTGAAACTATGAACATTTCCAAAAAAGCTTTTAATTAACAACTTCATTTACTTTCAAGTGATCTATCAAACTGTTTTCTATGATCGAACATCACATCATCTATGAACAATTCACAATAAAGAATCATTCAACTGCTTCATTCACTTTCAAATATTACTTTGAATTCTCTAATACTATCCAAGACAATAGTAACTATGAACAATTAAAACAAAGATTTTATTCAACTACTTCATTCACTTTCAAGTGATCGTTCCAATTCTCTTCTATCATCGAAGAACACAGAAACGATGAACGTCTCCAACTAAGCTTTTATTCAACTACTTCATTCATATTCAAGTGATCTATCGAACTGTTTTCTATTATCGAACATCACACCATTTTTGAACAATTGAAAGTAAGATTTATTTAATTACTTCATTCACTTTCAAGTAATCGATCCAATTCACTTCTATCAACGAGGATTGTACTATCGATGAATAATTCAAATCAAAATTTATTCAATTACTTCATTCGTTTTTAAATGATTCTTCGACTTTTATTTGATCCTCGAAGATAACATGAATTATAAACAATTGAAACATTGATTTTATTCGACTACTTCATTTCCTTTTCACTGGTTGATTGAATTTCCTTCTATCGTTGAACATCACATTGACTACGAAGAATTCAATTTAAGGCTTTATTCCACTATTTCATTCACGTTGAGGATAATCGTTGGAATTCTGTTCTACCATCGACAATTGCACCGTCTATGAACAATTCAAACCAAAATTTATTCAATTATTCCATTCAGTTTCAAGTGATCGTTTGAATTCTCTTCTATCAACGAAGATCACACCAACTGTGAAAAATTCAAGCAATGATTTTATGCAACTACTTGATTCCCTTTCAAGTGATCGACTGAATTTCCTTCTATCATTGAACATCATACCGACTACGAAGAATTTAAATTAAGGATTATTCCGCTATTTCATTCATGTTTAGAGTGATCGATCGAATTTTCTTGTATCATTAAGCATCATACTGACTACGAAGAATTCAAATTAAGGCTCATCCCATTATTTCATTCACGTTCGGATGATCGATCGATCGAACTCTGTTTTATCATTGAAGAGGATAGAAACTATGAACGCTTCCAACCCACTTTTTATTCAATTATCTCGTCTACTTGCAACTGATCGATCGAATTCTTTTCTATCATTGAACATCACACCAACTACGAAGAATTTCAGATAAGGCTTATTTCACTACTTAATTTCCTTTCAAGTAATCAATCGAATTCCCTTCTATCATTAAACATCACACCGAATACGAAGAATTCAAGCCAAGGGTTATTTCACTGTTTCATTCATCGTCGAGTGATCGATCGAATTCTGTTTTATCATTGAGGAACATAAGAACTATGAACGATTTCACTTAAACTTTTATTGAACTATTTCGTCTATTTTCAAGTAACCGATCGAATTCTATTCTATTATTGAACATCACACCATCTATGAACAATTCAAAGCAAGGCTTATTCGACTACTTCATTCGCGTTTAAGTAATCGAACGAATTTTGTTTCATCATCGAAGAGCATAGAAACTATGAACGTTTTCGATGAAGGTTTTATTGAACTATTTCGTTTACTTTCAAGTGTTCGTGCGAATCCTCTTTTGTCATGGAAGAACATACAAGTTATGAAAAATTAAATCAAGATTTGTTCAACTGTTTCGTTCCTTTTAATTGAGATGTTAGTTGTTTTAAAGATAGTGAAAAATGTGATGACTCATTAATAATATCTACAAACACTTTATTCAATTAGTTCATTCACTCTCAAGTGTGCGTGCGAATTCTCTAATATTATCGAAGATAACAACAACTATGTACAATTCGGACAATCTTTTATTCATCTATTTCATTCACTTTAAGCTGATTGTTGGAATTCTGTTTGATCATCGAAGACCACACCGTCTATGAAAAAATTAAATTAAGGTTTATTCAACTACATCATTCACACCCAAATGATCGCTCCAGTTCTTTTCTATTAGTGCATATGACGCAAAGCATAACCAAATCAGCCTGAAAATTTTTTTCAACTACTTTGTTCATTTACAAGCGATATTTAGAATACTCTTCTATTATTGAATACGTCGGTGATAAACAATTCAAACAATGACTTTTTTCATCTACTTTATTCGTTTTCAAATGATCATTGATATTTTATTCAATGTTCGAAGAGAGAAGAAATTCTGAACAGTTGCAATGAAGCTTTTATTCAATTATTTCGTTCAGTTTCAGTTGATCGTTCGAATCGTCTTCTGTCATCTTATATTACGCTAACTATGAAGAATTGAAACCAACGTTCTCTCAATTACTTTATTCCTTTTCAAGATATCGTACGAATTCTGTTTCATGATCTAAGATCATATCTAGTATGAACAGTTCAAACAATAATTTTATTCTACTACTTAACTCACTTTTTAGTGATACTTTAAATTCTCTTTTATTATGAGAGAGCTTGCCAACTATGAAGAATTCAAACGATTGGTTTATTCAACTATTTCAATTAATCTGAAATAAGTGGTCGTGTTGAAGAATATGAGTGAGGATCACATGAAGCATAAACAGTCGAAACGAAATTTTGATTCATCTATAATATTTGCTGAGTTGCAATCGTTTGGAAGTCATAAAAGAGTTACGGATCATAAGTTTAGTAAGTGATTTAAAGCAGGACTTCATGCAACTATGTGATTTAATTTTAGACAAATCATTCATTGGGTCAATATAACTGATGATTACATTGGAAATGAACAAATGTTAAACTTTTCTGAGGAGAGTGCCCGCGTATCACGAAGAGCCTGACTTCTTGACTCCATGGACAAATCGTATTCTTGGTCTGGTCGTGCAATGCACAATGTTGCGACCATCACCAAAGCAACCATTTGAAGAACAATTGTATTGATGCGAGCCATCGTGATTAACAAATATTTGACGATTGGAGTGTAGATAAATGTGAGGATATTGCTGTCGTCACTCTTCTTATATACCATCGTTGGAAGAAAGAGGAAAGTATTAAAGAATGAAACATTTTCTTTTTCTCACATTTAACGAACCATGTCTCTATTATATAAATCATCAATCCCATTGAGAAAGATGAATGTATGAAAAAAAGCAACTTTCTTTCGGGCTTTTTCGTAATTAGTGAAGTGTGTCCATGATTTTATATTTTATGACTAATATGTTGTCGATATGTAAGAACATCGATTTTTCCTTTTCTTCAAAAAAGAAACGATTCGGTTTCTTTTCGTTTTTATCCTCTTGTTTTATCGCTGAAAGAGAACAAACGTTTAGTTATTATGATAATGAGAGGTGACTAATGTTAAACGGAGTCGTTTTTTTTTAATATTTTCTCTGGTTTTTTTGTATTACATGATCGTGAATGAAGAGATGGATACGAAATAAGATGAATGTGGTTGCTCCCAATGAGTAAGAAAAAAATGGATGTCCAATTATGACAATGTGTCTGATATTAACTAATCCCCAAAGTGATGGAAAATGAGACTACAAATGAAAAAAACATAATTTGTCGCATTACCGATTCAGTCAGAAAGGGCTGGAAACAAACTGTACAGTATTGGTTGTGTATTGAGTTTGTGCTGTTTTTTCTAATAAGAAAAAAACATGGGGATGTTTCCTTGTGAGGTTCAATGATAGCGATTTTCTAAAAGTACGTAGAATAACAATCGGAGAAAGAAGATGAGTTTACATATGATAACACGAATTCAAAATCAAGAGAGACTATGTAACTACGATGATGCATACTTCTAAATAAGTCAGTAGAACGATTTTTTCTTTTGATATGATAACACTTTAGAAAAGATATTTTTGACCAAAATATCCGTGTATTAGAACAAAAGGCTTTTACGACCTAACAGGAATAAACTGTCTCTGAGAATTTACGTCGCATTTTATGTTTGAGAACAAAACGGGAACTGATTTTTATAATGAAAATCTATCACAAATTAGATGGTTATAAACTATTGTATTGAACAAAAACTTGGTATCTAACCAGAGGTGGGTAGCTCCGGCCTCGGATCCAGAGGGAAAACGTTGAGCCCGGAGCCGAAGTCGGAGCCAATAACTACTTGATGGCTTCGAATTTTATTCGGTCTGTCGACACTGAGAACGAGGATTACATTTGTTTTATAGATATTTTCCATATGTGTTAATTCTCTTTCTTTGTTTACATGTATGTATCAGCAATGTCTATCTCTTTCTTTCCTTCTATCGAGTATTTTCTTAGTGCTTTCTGTTGTTTTTTACGTTCTTTTCTTTATATGACAACTTAGTTATATTCCATCTCTTGTCTAATTATCACATATAAATATCAGATATTCTTTACTGAAAAAGGCTTGTGTGCGCCTTTGGATAAAAACAAACTACTTATACATAACTACGTTTTTACGTATCACCTAGCTATAACCTATTCGATCGTATTCTGAATTTAACATACTTTTCATTCCCATTTGATCACACAGAGGAAGACTCAGGAAAGAAATATTAACAAAATTAACATTTCTCAAATGCAATTCTGATCTTCTACACTAGACATTCTTTATTTATTTTTCAGTTGCTTTCAACTATATCAGTTTTTCATATTTGTTGTTACTAGAAAATCTATAAAAATCCAGCTTATCAAATAAAGTTTTGTATCGAGATCGTACGAATTTTTTTGCGATTCGCTATAAAATTTTCAGCTCAACATACCTTGTTGAAGAGAAGTTATAGTGAAAATACCTTCCTATCAAATCGATGTTAAAATAGGAAAAAATTTGTTCTGTATAATTCTCAAAAACATTTATCGAGATTTAGATTTTCTAATATGAAACAAATTGTATCATATACAGTTTGATAGAGCATCAAACGCTCTACATTTCTATCCTTGTCTAAATATTTTCTACTGCACATTTAAGTATTTTAGAAATACAAAAAGATGAAAGACATTTATCTTTTTTATGAAAATTTTGTGTTTTATACAAACTGTGCATTTCACTAGTACAATCATATCTCGACAATGGAATGTTGCCGCAAGACCAAACTTTCAGAAAAACTGTGTCTTAGTCTGGGCTACTGCCACTATAAATTTCAAGAGAAACGGTTCTGTCCGAAGGTAGTTGTGCTCATATCAAAGTCAAACAGCCATCGATAACTATTCAATTTTTATTTCAAAAAGTGAAGTTGTTTTAATTCAAGGTGAATATTTGTCAAGGTGAGAGTAGATATACAGTCTTTAAATTCATCAATGAATAAACCAATATCTCCAACTACCTGAGCAATAGATCTGAACTTGAAATTCTTATAGAATATATTTTATTTCTTATTTCTCTGAAGATTGACTACAATTTCAATTAGTCTCTTC
>JAJEKB010020682.1:237010-292222 GCA_022393335.1 Macrotrachela quadricornifera
AAATTTATTATACAAATCGAGTCAGGACTTCTGGCCCACCCTTTATATATAAAGAAAAAAGTTTGTTTGTTTGTCTATCTGTTTGTTCTTCATGCATTTGGACACGGTATGAGCAAATGCAATGAAATTTTGCACACAATATTCTTTAAACTAGAGAAAGGTCATAGGGTAGTTTTTGACCCAAAATTTTTATCTTAAGCAGTGGTGGTGGTGGAGGGGGGTGTTTGCCCCCTCCTATTGTTGGATTTACTACAGTAAATGCTTTTTTCAGAGAATTTGTGCGTATTATTGTTTTTTCAATAATTCAAGAACGAAAGTACATAAAAACATGTGCTTTTTGCTATTGGTCACGCGACATTATAGGATAATCGAAAGAAAACGAATGGAATGTATAAGATGAAGTGCAACCGTATTATTGAAAATATTCATCGAATAAAGAAAGTAAAAAGTAAGATAAAATTCTATTACGCATAACTGATAATCTATATATAAAGAAGAAGTTGTGTTTGCCTGTCTGTCTGTTTTTTATGCATTTGGACACCGCACGAGCTGGAGGTGCCAAACTTTTCATGGCATACTCTTGGGTCCTGAGGAAGATCAAGAGGGAATCAGGATGATCAGCGAGAGGGTTGAGCTGAAATTTCGCACAGATTATGATACATTGCAATTTTTCCGATCTTTCAATCCCATAGAGTATCCATAGGCTCTGAAGGGTGTAAGATAATAAAAGGATATAAGAATACAGAGCTACATGGGCTATAAAATTATGTACGATATAGGAGTATCAGGTTGTAAGGCTTCGATCTATCGTGCAGTAAAATAAATAGTGCTTCCCTGTATTTCAAGTTTATTTTTATTATAATAATATATTTCTTTAACACCAGTTACATATTCTGAAAGTCCATGAAGTTTTCTATCGCCCTATATAATTAAGTTTCAACTTATACTTATTCATTACCAAAGAAAAAAGTTGTGTATAATGAAGACATCCTCATGTCCAGATTCTCATCGACATGATTTTTCGACTATCATCAAAAAAACTTTTTTAAAATTTTTCATTACTGTAGAATCATATTTCTAATAGAGCATGAAATTCTCTATCATTCCGCGCATTTTTTTTCGTCTTATTTTATATTTCTATGCTGAGCGATAGTTTGAATAATATTTAAACACTCTCGTTAATCAATCCTAAATTTAACAGTGAAAATCAAGAAAAAAATTAGCGAAAAAATGAATTTTTTCGTTCGTGTCAATTAAAGGTGTTTTCATTGTACTCATCGGTATATATACATAATATCAAGTAAGTGTACGTCTGTTAAATCTGTGAAGTCATTCGTTAAAGAAGAAACCTGCTATACAGTATGCACGTGTTCTTGCTAGTATATATTATTTATAAAGAAAGCATTCCATTGGTAGTTAAGTTTTTAAATAAGATGCGAATTTGCAATTCATATACGCATTCTATTTCATTCGATAATGATCATGTCCGGTAAATAACAGAATATTGTGAGAGAATATCAATGAAGATGCAGATCAAACCCTAGATGAATTGTAATACTTCTTTCAAATTTTAGATGTTGAGTCTAATGCATCTAGATCCAATTTGATTTAGGACCGTATCTCCAGTAGAATATTTTTTTTTTTGCGCTGAGATATGATCTTATTAGCAATTACGTTAGAACTTAGTTTTGTTTTGAGCTCTGTTTATAGCGTTTCGTTGATGCAATTCACACGTAAAAGAATTACAAAAGAAATATTTAAATGAACAGAAAAGTAAATGATTTCATAGTCTTTGCAATCACTAAACTTAACGTTATTACACTACTTGCTTTTAAATAGCGTAAAAGAAAATAGTTTAAATAAGAAAAAGATATTTTAAAAGTATCTCTTATGAATAGTTGTGGTATAAAATGTTAGAATGCAGACTTTTTTTCTAGCCAGTCAGAAAATTCAGTGTGTTTGTTTGTATTTGATACAACTGCCATCGTTTACCTATTCCCATTTTTCTTTCGCAAGTCTAAATAGTAAAGTGACGATATTTTCTATAATTCTATATTTCTAATTAATGGGGAAAAAGTGATTACAATAGAATGTTATGCAATTTATAGATCCCTTTGAAGAGAGAGAGAAAGAGGAAGAGAGAAAGAGAAAAGTGAAAGAAGAAGAAATGTTTTTGAACGCACTAATATAGAATATTTAGTTGCTTTCCAAGAGATGAAAATAAGTGAAAATAGAGACTAGAAAAATAAAGAAACAGTGAAAGAATTTCTATTAACATATACAAAGGTATAATAAGTTAACGGTGGAACCAGGACTTTATATTCACTGGATTTCAGAATAGGACGATGAGAATTGTCTTCTTTCATATTCCATACTGTTTTATTGATATTTTTTGAACTGAAGATTAAGACTAAAGCATTATAGGTCTTGGCTACGTCATATTCTCTATCAGTGCTCATATCTTCGATATTCTTAGACCAAATAGGAATATGATGAAAAAACTCGATACCAAAATGACGGCGTGAGAAGTTACTGTATGTTTTTGTATCGAGAATATGGTGATGCCAAGCCTTGTCGACCATGAACGATGGTGAATACATTTTATCCTTATTGTACTTGAAAAGTGTATAAAAGTGTTCTAATTCGATTGTTGTATTTAGTGTATCAGTAAGACTCATGTGCTCTTTAATTTGTAGACGTTCATTAAGATAATATATCGTTTTCTTTGATAGTTGAACTTTTTTCAATACCGATGTCAACGATATTTCATCATAGACTACTGTGATCATTATGAATATCCAGTACCAAATGCGATCTAGGGTATTCATCGACACTAATAAATTACAAACAGTTCTGAAAAACCTACAGGGATATTGTGGTTAAGACTAAACAAATAAATAATTTCGAAAATATTTTGTATTCTGTCAAGTAGCAAAAGATGATTCTCATGAACAAGACTTTTGTTCTCATATATAGGATTTACCTGCAAATATATTATACATCTGTGTTTAAAAAAGTGGAAATGAAAATGTTCAATTAATTTTATCTGATATATTTTTCATTTTAACTACAAATTTAGTTTATTTTTAAAAACAATTATGTTTCACTAAATTAAAAAATGAGAATCAAAAAAATAGTTTCATATTAAAGAAATCCATTCAAATTAGATTTATTGTATGTTTCAAATAGATTACAATAATCAGTTTGAAACACCTCAAGGAAAAAAATCTTTAATACTAATTTCACATAATAATCGTTTCATTGATACGATTCTTAATGAGGACTCAAACGACATATTGTTAGTCTATATCTGTGCTGGAATTTACAGAAATATTTTAGATGTATCAACAAAAGCGTTACTGAAACATATATTCAAAGACAATAGATATCATCTCCGTTTTTTTCAGAGTGCTTTTGCATTGAAAAAAGGCTTTGAATGGTATTAACTACTAGGCTTCAAGTTATCTAGAAAAATTAACTTAAACTCATTTCTTAAACGTTAAATGGTCAGAATATGTTTTTCAATATTCTAAATAACTATCAGGTGTCAACTTTGTATTTCGTGGACAGAAACAAACCAAAACTGTCCGTTCGTGTGAAAAAAGGTTGATAAAGAATGATAGCAATATGAAAAATTCTAAAAAAATGTGTAGAATCCATCGTCTTTCTTTATATTAGAGTACGCTAGATTATGAATTTGTTTAATTTTTGAGTCTCATATCTCCAAATAAGACTGAATGAAATAGTAAAATTTGCCGAAACTTCAGCACCAATAAGAAGTATCTCGAAAAAAATCCTTGAAATCGACCGAGACCATCTGATCTTATTCAAAATTAATATCCATAATATTAACATATAAAGGATAGGCAACTGATTTATTTTTACTCACCTTTTTTGATTGCAAACAATAAAATAGATGTATTCATTTTCGGCTCCTCTGTTCGTTTATATTCATATTAGAAGTGTCGTCAAATTTTTTCTTAATGACACACTTCAATGATTATAATGATGTCTTCGCTTCAGGTGAATACATCGTTATTTTTTCTTTTTTCGATAATGGCTCAGATATAAATATCATTTTTTTTTCTTCAAGAAAAGAAAAAAGTTGCATGCAAAAAAGAACGAAGAAGAGAAATGGACAAAAAGCTAAGGTAAAGGAGATAATAATCCATACAAAGCGTGTTCAAAAAAGAATAATTTGAAGAAGTTGACGCCTATAAATAAACTTTCGTAAAAAAACGATTTTTTTTTAGTGATAAAATATGTTTTTATTTTTCTAGATACTTTTCAGTTGTAAAATTACGTCTACATCAGGGTCTATCGATTGCTGAGTAAGTAGTTTTCTGTTTTATTTGCATCAATGTTTCAAATATTATTTCATCATCGATCTGAAATTAAGTAATAGTACAAGTACGTTCGTTTCTCAATGAATGGCTTGTTTGAATTAGAAGTTTCACATCTAAAAGTGCAAATTAAGATGAATATACATGTATAATGATATAAATATCAAAATCAATACAAAATCATTTGTTTCACTTTTCTCCATATATATTAAACTTGAAAGTTAAATTTAAGTATTATAGAATAATGTTAATATCCTTCGTTATATATTCTTCTATCATAAAGGACCTAATTACAGTGAAGGAGTGATGATAATGATAGAAAAACATTTAGAGAATACAGTAGTTGTCGATGTTGACAATCTTTCCAAACAAATGACAATTATAGGAATTTGTTGATCCTATAGACAATTTTTTAATTTAAATGATTTACATTTACATTTCTTTTTCATAAAACCCATTATTATTATAGAAGATTTCGATACAACTAGGAAAGAATAGAGCATCGAATTACGCGACAAGCATAATGCGCTTTTAAACAGATGAATTGACGAAAATAATCTTATTATTGGCTAATAGTGTAAACATCTCAAAATGAGATTTAGAAGTACAGTATGGTGAGATGAGACAGCTTTCTGCCAAACATCCGAAGAAATCATAATACGTAAAACAACATTTTTTGGTCATAGCTTCAGTTTGTAATCCACATATTCTAAGCAGAATTAGAAGTAACATCTCTCATAAAAATAATGAAAATTATCAAGAAGGTGAGACGAAAGAAATTGTCGGCACATGATCAAATATGAAATCAGATATTTAAGCTTCTCCCTTTTGTTTACATTGAATGTCTACTGAACTGTTTTAACTTCTGGCTGAAAGAATGTAGTTTCCAAAGTGTTAAAAAATGGTCAACATAATTACGCTCACTCTAAACCTTCAGCTTCTATTTACCAAGAAGTCAAAAATGATCTAGCCAGTAACACTCCTACGTTAACCATATATGTTGACTATGCAAAAGTTTGTGAATGATTTTAATATGTCAATCTTTTAGTCAAGCTGTATCGTAATGGTCTAGACTCTTGCTTAGAACCATACTTAAGCCATCTCTTTGCAGATGAACTGTGCGTGTTCATTAGAACGATCCTCCAAGCAGCATTTCCAACTTTAATTAAATATTTAGAACAGAAACTCAATAGAGTATGTGAATGGTTTGCCAAATATTCTAATCTTTGAAAGCCGTCGATAAATGTAGCAAAAACTGTTACACGGAATTTTCACTCACAAATAAAAAAACACTTGTAGTAAATATTTATATGTTAGAATAGACAGTAGAACTTGTAGACTTTTCTAAGTATCTTAGATACACCTAAACAAATAAAGTGTTATTAAAGCCCACAATGAACTGATGTTTCGAAAATACTCAAAGATCGATAGTCAAGTTGAAGTAGTGACATAACGACAAAAATCTATCTAAAGATGTACTAAGAAAATGTTTCTTTACTTATACATTCTCTCATTTCGCTTGAACTTTATCCTATTTTGAGTTCTTTTCACAAACACAACACAAAACACTTTTGAAGAAAGTCTAAAGAAGACATTCGTGTCATTCATTCGCACCTGCGACAGTTTTTCTTCTTTATGTTCTTCCCAATTTTTAAAAGCTAGCTTCGGTTAAGATAATCATCAAAAATAAGTAAAAGATGGAAAGAGTTAATAGACTGAAAGTCAAATATCACCTATTAATAATAGCATAGTTCAAATTTGTTAACTAATCTCTATAATTTATCCATTATAGTATTGAGGAGCAGATGAGAAAAGTCTTATCTTCAAAATAGAACTGTTTATAAAAATTTGTTTACATTTACCAATGTAAAATGATTTTTCAGAAAGTTGCATTCATTTTAACTTTTTCTAGAATTTGTATTGGTTTTCTAATTTCTTTGAGAATCATTTGTTTTTTTAGGAAAACAAACATTTTCTAAATAAATATTTTAAATTTGATGAATAAACAATGCAAGTTTGAAAATCATTGAACTTATTTAACGTCAATTTTCTGCAAAATAGAATTTCATAAAAATTTACGGTATAGCAACTGATAGAAGCTGTCAAGTAAGGTTTTGTTCTTCGATAGTGATGTCAGACATTCTTATTAGGTGAATCTAGATCTGAAATAACCAAAATGAACACATACGGTTATTGTTTGTCTTATAAGTTGACAGATAAGAGCAAATTTCTTTATTTAGGTCGAGTATTCGAAAAGATATATTCACAATTTATAAGACCTTATCTAACGAAAAGAGATGAGTAACGCTCCATCACTCTAAACGTGTTCTTTTCACATAAAGTATATCCATCATATAATAGAGCACGAAGGATGCAGATGAAAGAAAGCGCTTGACATTACAAAGAGGAAGGACAAGATTATGCATTTAATGCAATATGGATAATGGAGATATGCTCCTATGAAGGATATTATATACGAGTATTGTGCCTACCAGTACATTTTGCATAATAAAAATTGTCAACATTAAACTTTGTTCTATGTTTAATATCACGTGTTTCTGTTCTAAAGCAAAGAGGTGAATGTAAGATATCTTTTTCAAATATTTAGTTTTATATCAGCAGTATATGAGAGACAGCAATAACCCTCAAACAAAAAGAAAATATCATATTATCTTTTTTATTCTTTATGTGAATTGATTCAAAACGTTTTCTAAGGTGAGTATAGCTCCAACAACAAATGATATAAAAATGAATACTCATCAAAAACGACATTAATAAGTATATCATAATGAATGAATTTTGTAGCACTTCCTATTTTTTTCATATTCCTTTAGAATCCTAAGAATAGTACTTTTTGCGTCAAGATGTATTACGAAATATTCTACAAAACCAAACGTAATTTTTTTTTAAAACTTCAATTAAGAGAACTAAGTAAATTATCCGACCGTTGAAAAAATCTGAATGTTTTGTATATTTGATATTGTTTTCATTTCAACATCTTTTTTCTGTTATCATTTCAGTAAAAAGTGTAGCAATAAAAACAATTTCAAATCCAATAATATGCTAAAAAACAAAGTTTTAAAAAATTTTCTCCGTTTTCAACAATATGTTCGAGTATAAGACGGGGAAACACAGTCGAAGTCTTGATTTTGCAGTTAGATCAACGAAGAGCAATTATATTTATGGATCACCACTTATATTTACTAATTCTATGGTTATTGTAGAAATGAAATAATTCGATATTTTTTACACAAAAAAAATTATCTATAAATGTGCGTTGTCCACACTTCTCCATAAGTTGACCACTATAGAAACGATTGATAAGCTCTAATTTGTGGTCAGCTGATGTAGAGAAAGTTGAAGCATTTAAACAATGGTAATGGTATATTCATTGTTTATCGGATAAATAACCAATCGATAATATTGAACATTTATTCACTCTCTTTCTCTCTCGGCAGCTGAAACGCACATTAGTCCGTCATTTTATCAATGAGACGACAACTTTTTCTTTATTTTTTCTATTTTCATTTATAAGAATAACATAAACAACGGTCATTTTTGCGAGTAAGTGGAATAGTTATGCTTTTTATTTTATTTATATAGATTACATGTAAACTTTTTTGTATACGAATGAGTATTGGTCTCATTCGAAATATTCTTTCAGATACATTCTAATATTTAATTGCCCTTAGCTGATCTAGTATTTTATCTACTCAAAAAAATAGTTCATGAAGCAAAGCAGACTGTTTTACAGAGGGTGAGTGTCATCATACTAGACTAGAATATTTTTTTTTACGCCAGTCTTCAAACAGAACATACATTCTAAATGGTCATGACGTCGTCTGTCAGTACTCATTATTATATGTTTTTACCGGATAATAGTTGTAAATGTAATTGCATTTTACAACATTTCGCTAAGCTTTTAAATTCTCCGAAAAATCGACGATGTTTTCCTGATTGTGAAAGTACATTGGAATTAATTTTTCGTAGTAACCAGTCTAGAAAAAAAACTTGATTTGCATAAAAATGTAATGTTTGAAATGTACAATTTGTAAGCCCATTATGAAAAACAAATTTTGTTTGTGAATTTGATGTTTTATCACGAGAAAATTAATTAAAAAAGTTATTACACAAATACATATAAAAGATTTTACATATAGAAAATCCAACTTGAGACTGCCTGATGAAGAAGCAAGTTTTCTATGTAAAATTGATCTAGGTATTTCATTTCTATAATAAAATATTTATTTTACTCAAAAATGGATATGTTTCCCGATCTGAATCAACAAAAAAAATAACCATGGTATAAGAAAAATATTTTTAAAAAAGTTTTCTTGAGACTCCTGTTATGTTTCATGCCTATAGCTCCATCAAATTACGTCACACAAGCCTAAAAAAATTTTTACGAAACCTTAGTTTTCTTTGGAGAATCCATTTATATAAAAAAAAGTATATGTTAAATTCCTAAAAAAATCAGTCATTCAGAAACGTCCGAAATTAATTAAAATCAGATATCTCTTTGCACTACATGCTACTTTTCTGTACAAAGTTATCGAATTTTTCTATATTGATCTAACAATGAAAGTATACCGATTGTAGTAATATGTCATTCGAGTCTCCTTTTATCATTATAGATAGTTCCTATTAACGTGTCAAATAATCTGAATAATGACTGACAACAAATATATTTTCTATGGAACGATAATAGATACACCTGATTCATCGACATTACGAATCCGAAAAGACCATGTTTGCGTTGTAAACAAAGGCAAAATTGAACTTATTGAACCATCTACAAGTCGAACTTTCGATGAACATCAGGATGGTATATGTATCAAACTAACTGAAAGTCAATTTATCTGTCCTGGATTTATCGATTTACACTGTCATGCACCTCAGTATCGACAAGTTGGATGTGCAACAGAAGTTCCTCTTCTCGAATGGCTTAATAAATTTACTTTTCCAAATGAAGCTCGATGTTCTGATCTTTCGTATGCTCGAGATCTTTATACCAAATTGGTCTCTAGATTATTACGTAATGGTACGACAACAACTCTCTATTTTGCGACAATACATCTTGAAGCAACAAAACTTCTTGCTGATATTTGTCAAGAAAAAGGACAACGAGCATATATCGGTAAAGTATGTGCAGATCAAAATTCACCAGATTTTTATATTGAAACAACAGATGAAAATGTTCGAAATACAGAAGAATTTATTAATTATGTTCATCGTATGAAAAAAGGAAGAGATATTGCTGGAATAAATGCTTTGATACATCCTGTCGTTACTCCTAGATTTATACCAACATGTTCAATAAATTTACTTTCTCAATTAGGTCAATTAGCAAAAAAATACGATGTTCATGTACAATCACATATTGCTGAGACAGTAGATCAAGTTACATTCGTTCATAATCTTCATCAAAGTATTGGAAATGGACGAGATGTAGCCATATTTCGTGAAACAGGTCTCTTAACAAACAAAGCAGTTTTTGCTCATGGAATCTATTTAGCAGACAGCGAAATTGACGAAATGGTTACAAGTGGAAGTGCAGTAGCCAGTTGTCCAGTTTCAAACTTTCTTTTCTCAAAGGGTATTACGGCAATAGAACATAAAAAAAGCAAAGGAATGAACGTTGGTTTGGGAACGGATATTGGAGGAGGATATTCATGTAGCATGCTTCCTGTGATACGAGCTGCTGTTTTTGGAAATAGAACGATGGATTTTGTTTCATTTGATCGTGCAGTTGCTACATTACCAGATTTTCCTGAACATAAAGATGTTGTTATCGATTTTAAATTCGCTTTCTATTTGGCTACTCTTGGAGGTGCTCAGGCTTTAAATATTGATTCACAAATTGGAAGTATTGAAGTAGGAAAACAATTTGATGCATTACTCATAGATTGTAACAAGGAAAATCAAGCATTTGATTATTGGAAAGAAGATGAAATAGATATTATATTTGAAAAATGGGTCAATGCAGGAGATGATAGAAATATTATTGGTGTTTGGGTTCAAGGAATAAAAGTATGGGATATTTAATATAGTATAATGACTGATAAACTGTTAATTCAAAAATGTCTGCTATTTTTTTTTCGTTTCTATATGAATGTTGAAAAATTTTGTAAAAGTAGTTATGTATTTTAATAAACTAGCAAAAATGTGCGTGTCTTTACAAAATATGAAATAGAATAGTCAATGATCAAGATAAATTAGATAAAAAAAACTATTTTATATATCAATAGTGCACTTCATTTATTTTAAATATTTTCAGATATTTCGGTTACTACTGAGGAAAATGATGACTTGTAAGATTTTTTTTTCCGAAGGAAAATTATGCATAACTTATTTTCAGCAATCGATACGAGAGGATATGAAAATCATTAGAATTTACTTACGGTCAAAGGATGGAACTATTACATTAGCTATTATTGATTATAGATTAGCTTAGGTCATTATCATATATTGAATAAATGTATCATTCAATCATTCGTACTTAAATCTACTTTAATTAAATTAGGAATATTTTAAATATATGCGATGTCTTATGATTTGAGAACCGTGGGATATACATTGTCCTACCTAGTTTTCAGCAAAAAACAAGGTGTTTAGTTTACATAAAAGTATTAACTACACAAAATCATTAAGATTATAAACAATTATAATTGTCATCTTCTATTTTTCTTTTCTTTCTTCTCTTCTCTCATATGAATTCTTTTCAAATACCCTTTGTTCTCACTGTTAGGTACAGTGATGTCATAATTTTTCTCTTCTTTTCTGATTTTTTTTCGAGAATATTCTCGTTATCCTTGACGAATTTATATTGTTCTTGAATTTGTACAGTATATCATATCTCTTTCCAACTTGTACACTTTTATTTCTTTATACTATATTGTTTCAGTGACAAAGTTTCTTTACTTTGACAGTGAGCGAATAAATCGTCGAAGATCTCCTTCTGAAAAAACTCTAAACTAGTATCACCAAAAGCTGTCCTTATTTTTGACAGTAAAATGCGTTTGTCTGTGAAAGGAAAAAAAAAGAAGAAGATATGCTTATTGTAGTACTAAGGAAATAGAAGTTCGATCCAAGAAAGAGTGCTATACTTATAAATTAACATTTTATTTAACAGATGCAAAAAAATTCAGTTCTCAAACGTTTAAACGAAGATTATCAAATATATAAAAAGTATTCAATCTTCAATGCAAATATGTGTCCTACAATAAATAATCGATTTTTGTATCTCTTTTTTCAATCATCAAGTACGTGTATTATAAAAATAATTCTGTGTGACTCACAAATGATATTATATTTAGTACTGAAAATTGATCGCACAGAATTCTGTCCGTTTTCAAAAGAAAGAGTGCCTCTATAAGAAAAGGCTTTATATATAATTTGTAGAGCCTTTCACAATGCATCTTATTGTATAACTTGATCGTAAGATAAATGTACTTAATGATAGATAAAACAAGTACGAACATTAGCCACTCATGTGACATCCAGTTAGATATTTTTACTGTATATAATTCATCAAATGACTTTTCTTTACTCTGCATACTTTATTCTTGTTCAACGTTGACATTTTAAGACGAAATCATTGAAGAAATTTTAACTGGTTCATCATTTGTAACACAAAATGTATATGAATCAAATGATTGTTAAGTTATATTTTGATTATTATTGTAAGTGTGCAACACTATCGATTGACTCTTTTTTTGAGTAGTTGAAGAAAACCAAGAATCGAGAATTTTTCTTATGTTGTCTATCAATTAACACTGCGCTTTGTATAGACGTTTAAGATTACGATTTATTTACAATATGTATACAAAACTGTTTACTATTTACGAGTTGTCATTAATTTAAGCACTGTTGATTCTACTTATCCTTTTGAAAATATCAATTTTCTGATGTACATTAATTTCTATGAATTTGCTTATTACGACTATCAAAAGTTCAAAGAACAAGCGAATATAAATTATTTCCTTTTATTTTAATAGAAAGATATAAATATACAGTATTTATTTTTTCAAATGATTTATATATGAATTATTAAAATTCGAAATAGAAGTTTTTGTAGAAGGAAACTTAGCCCCTTTCCCTCCTCTGAATACACCATTACTTTGTTGAGTTACATTGCTTAAACGATTAAAATATACATTGTTTTGAAACAAATGGATTTGCACTCGCTTCTAGCTCCTTTTTGCTGCTTATGAAAAACAAAATGAACAGGCATTACACCATCAGAATATGAGTTTAATCCAACAGATTTCTATAACTGATTATCCGCTCAGCCATTGAAGTTAACTAGGATTTTGTTCCGATTTTACAAGCATATCTTGTTATAATATAGTATTTCGTACTATTCAAGCAAATGTTATTTATTCGGAAAAGGTTTATATAAAAAAATTTCTAAAATTAATTGGAGCCAACGTCATATGAACTACAGAAAGTTCAATATGTAGCCTCAATAGATTTCAGTCAGGTATAGCGAATAGTTAATGAGGCTGAATGTGAGTGAGAGGGTGCATCTTTTTTCCATCTAATGTACACCGGATTCTACATCCCATATCCCTGATGGATTTGATGCATACTCCTTTAGAGGGTTAAATTTCAAGCATATATAGTGACTAAGTTGTTATAACTTGGTCTAAGTTTTGCAGCATTCTCATCTAACATATTATTTGATGTCATTGTAATCAACAGATAATAACAATTTTTTTATGTCTCGTTTAGACTACATTAGAATGTCATCTATAAAGATTTGAGTCATTTCTATCTGATACTGTTGATAAGTAGATGAGTTTTCACTTCTAGTAGTTTCAATACAGTGTAGAAGCAATTTCAGACAGTTGGTAATCTAATATAACATTTAACACAAGCGGGAGCTCTGCATTTTTCAAACATTTAATGAAGCCTTTAAATTTCACAAGATTAGGCAGAGGATAAGTCGTACTATGATGGCATTTGTGCTGTCCTGCTCGTAAATCATATTCAAAATAAAATCAAATAAAATCAACCTTATATGTCTCTTTTATCGAAAGAATACAATGATTTTGTGAAATGGCCTATGTTATATAACCATGGAAAAAAATGGAAAACTCCAAATGATAGAAGAAGGGCAAATAGTTCAAACAGAAAAAGAATAAATCTGTTACAATTTTCAAAATAGTTCTAAAGCAGTAAGGAGTACTTCTAAAAAGAGGTCCTGCCGACAGTCAGTGAATACTAAATGCAATAGGTCATATTTAGTAAAGATTTTTGTCGAAGAAGTCTGCAATTTCACTTTACCTTTAGACATCTGTTTTATTTTTTCCTACAATAATTTCTTATTTTTCATGGCTTGCATATGTCCTTCTAAACTGACGATATTCTATCTCCACTTTTCAACATATGACCATAAGACTCTTAAAAAATTCTAGCTCCACCATTTAACATGTAATGACTTTACTAGTCATGTATTTATTGGTTAAGTAAAATTTTCTAGGATAGACATGTGTCAAATTCAAAGTAGAAAGTAAATCAACGAAAATATTCTTTCGACAAGAAGCTAGCTGAACGATTGAAACTGTAGAAAAACAACATTGTTTGGGTAGACTGAATCATGAACGCATTTTGCAAAAAGGCTTCTTGAGATAATAATCATTGACGAAAGAGATCGAATGTTTCCCAGGTGCCACCGATTTCGCTTCGATTAGCAATCAATGCATTTTTGCCAAAAAAGTCAGCACACACATATTTTCCATTGACTGCAGTGAAAGCCACCTTTCCATTGCTAAGCTCGATCATTTCGAAGGTTTCTGAGGAACTGATTTCAGTACGATTGGCGATTAAAGGACTCTTTCCGGCATTATTGGCGCTAACATAATTTCCGTTGGCATGTGACTTGAGAGCAACATCGTTCCCATTTAAGCTAATAAGATCGAAAATTGTCGAACGAGTAACATCATTGCGATTGGCAATTAAAGAACTTTTTCCACCATTTTCCGCACAAACAAATTTACCGTTGGCACTCGAACGTAGGGCGATCGCCTTTGAAGTGGAAAGTTTGGAAATACTGTTTTGATTGCCAATTTCCGAGCTTTCTGAAGTGGAAAGTGTGAAGACACAGTTTTGATCACCGGTTTCAGATCTCATTGAAGTGCGAGATTGAGAAACACAGTTTTGATTGTCGGTTTCTGAAGTCGTTGAAATGCGAGATTTGGAAACACAGTTTTGATTGCTGGTTTCTAAGCTTCCATTCCATCCTATGCGAATTACATATAAATGCTTTTAGATCTCCAGTCTTTAAATAAGATGGCTGCTGATTATATAACCAAACGATCTTTCAGAACTCTTATAGCTCAACGAATTTACTGAATTAAAAGGCTTGAAAGAAAACAAAGAACTAAGAGAACTCAAGAAATTTTAAGAACCTAGGAACTGTAAGGAAATCAGGGGATTTAAAAAGTTCAAGGGCCTCTAGGAGGTTGAGGCTGTAAGTTTGACTTAAATCTTTTTCTTTGATCGCACTGACACTGTTCCCAACCGAAATTTTGACCTCTCTCCGTCTCTCCTCCATAGACAATATCTCAATAAAATTTTCTTATAATACAAAAATTACTTTTATTTTACATTTTTGAAGAATTAACTAACAGTGTGGCGAAGAAATGTCTACTAAAATTAAAAGAAAAATGACACTTAATGAATTCTACTGTTTTATAATGTCTAATTTATTCTTTTTCGAAAATTAGACAATGATTGAATGAAACTTTGATGATCATTCTTCTTAGTCATGATTATCATATACACAAATCAGAAGCTTAATTTGCCTACATAAAGCCGAGATCGATTTTTGATACTAGAAAGCCTCATTCCTGCCTTTAAATGCATGCTCCCTGAATAGACTTCTGTAATGTGTATCAACTCAATTTATTCAAGTATAAAATTTTTAAGGCACACTGAACTCTAGTAAATTAGCTAAATACAAGTAGTTGCCACAAACCACTTTTCACTAACCATAAATCTATTATACTGCAACTCTACATAAGTCAAATGTAGAGATATACTATAAATATCTGTAAAATGGCTAAGTAACTCAACCTATTCTATTGGAGCCATCTAAAGTTCCTAAGAAATATAATAAAAATAAATCATAGGTAATTGTATAAAATATGAATACGAGAAATTTTAACTGCTTCAAAAGTGCAAATAATCATTATATAGACAAATAGACATACATTTTACAATTTTATGACTCATCCTTTCATAATTGACATAAACAGTTCATTCATGTGTGCAATAAATGCAAAACTTAACAGAAATATTTTTATTGACTGATGAATATTACTGTAAACTTACTCATAGTTCGATTGTTCCAAACATAAAAATGAAATATAATAACACTAATGATGAAGAGTAATAAACCAAGAGGATCCCGAATAATAATGAGGAGAAGTTTTAAGTTCACCAAGAATATTAGAAGTGAGAGCTGTATAATAAAAAAAAGACTAAATGGATGCTGACCAATGTCTCGACCGATGTCGCGCACGACGTCGACAAACGTATAAATTGAATCATTCAGCATTCTTGCAGTATTTTCCTTTAAATTTTGTTCTATCATTGATGAACATTGACCCATTTGTGGCGAGAAATCTAAAAGTAATGCTACAACTTTTTTTTAACTTTTTCAACTGCAGCATAATGAAAATGACTTTCATAATCATCAAAAAAATGTTATGATTTTTGTTTTTAGGACCCAATTTGTATAAAAGAAACTCCATATTTCGACATTACAGCATCGTTGGAGTAACGACTAGAAAAGGTGTAGATATCTCTTCCTTGTCATTTACTTAGTCATAAAAAGATGCTATATCAAGATAAATACAGAATGCAATAACGAAAGAAAAATAAAGATTCTCTTTCATCTATGCTTTCATATCGAAGAAAAATTAAAAATGAATGTTGTTTACCATCATACTTCTCACATTGTGTCATGTCATTCCATCGTTTCCATGGTGTTCGTATGCTCAGAAGATGCAGCAACTATAGTGCTAGAAATAACGAGAGATATAAATATAAAAACAGACGAAAAACTAAAACTGTGTCATCAACATCTACTTATAGAAGATGAAGAAAATTGAAACAGACTATGCTGTGTGTCTTTGTATGACTACTTTCTTTTTGAAGAAGATCCATACCTTCATCATAAAAAGTAACCAATGGGATGAAACACACTACAAGCAAGAGAGTAACAATAATAGATAAATTAACAGCTTTCTATCACCAATATTTACCTACACAAAGAAAAAAGAATCCACAACGACGTTTGTGTCGCACTATGTTTCTTTCTTTATGTGCTTTGTGTCATAATTATTCTAGGAAAGCATACATACCAAACGTAAAACTAGAAAGTATACGTATTGGCCTTCTTATCAGTCGCATTCACACTCTCACCCTCAAAATAAGTATATTTTATTATTAATATATTTGTGTAAGTTAACCACGTGGCCACACATCGGTCAATCTCGTATCAGAAGGTTTTAAACTGATGAAAATAGGGAAAATTTTGGCTAATGTCAAAAATGCATTATCAATAGGTTATGAAGTATATTACAAGCTCTGAGATACTCTGTTAACTAGTGATATAAATTCTATGTTTCGTATGTCAAAGCTCGAAAAAGAGATATTTTAATAAATTTCATCAGAATGATGTGATCTCGTTGTAAGAGTAAAAAATATGAGTTTTTATTATAGTATTTTGAAATCTGAAGTTGCCAAACTTTCTCCATTTAAAAACAAAAAAAAGACAAAATTTCGTCATGGTCAGTATTTGTTGAATAACTTAACTGCAGATAGACAGAAATTAATGAATTCTTTATTGATAATAGATCTCAACAATATATATCTATGATATAAATTTCAGAAAGTTTACTTGTGTTATTGAGGAGTTATGAACTTGCATAGGACAAATTCTTTTTAACATTATCACCAATACGACCTGGTACTTCTCGTAAACACATGTATAGTTGATTAAGAACATATTCATCCATTGTTATTGATGGTTGTATAGTAATCATGAGGCTCCAACTCAACACCTATTTCGCTTGTATTCAGTACTTGATTTGAACTATATCCTTCTATGATTTTATTTGTTTCCAAAGAGAAAATTTTAGTAGATTAATAAATTTCTTCTTGGCTTTCAACAATCTTTTTTGTGGTCAATTTCGTTATTCTTTCACTGCATGTTCCATGTCGATATTTGAAGTTCCATAACCACTATTCACTAGCTCGAAAATTAACTAAATTTAATTAGCGAGTTTTTTTAAGATTCCACTCTTGCAAGTCAATATCATGAAAAGATAAAAATATTATGTTGAACATGTTCGAATTGATCATAAGGTTTCCTCATGAGAGAAATGCTAAAAAGAAGAAAGCACAAGACGAAATGGGATCACTTTGTCACACTGAAAATAATGGTACGATTTATTTATATGAATTAGACAAAATCAGGAAAATCATCGATATCCTTTGAAATACTGAAAAACGAAAGTAACATCGAGAAATGTCTGATTTTCACCTTGTTCTCGAAACTTCTTGCATGAAAGATTCATCTGCGACACATTATCAAGGATTTTCATGAATTTTTTCGATGCTTTCGAAATGATTTTGACTTATTCATGCTGATTTTTGAGTTATAAAATGGCCTGTTGCCTAATTCTGTTGCATTCATTCATGGTTACAAAATATTCGTCGAAGGAACGAAAAGAAATAATGCAAAAAATATCGATTTACAATATTGTTGTTCCTGTTGTACATAAGTATCGTAACGAGTAAAATGATTCTGTTGATGAAGTAGATAAATCCCATAAATAGGAAGACATACAACAAAGAACCTTGATTTTGTATTGTCGTATTGTTACTGAAAATAGGCATGGCTAATATGCAATTTTGTTAATCTCTCAATAATACATTCTCTCGTTTTCTGATGTTTATTCCAATATTTGCACATTCTCACAAGTAAAAGAGATTCATGAAAGTGGTGAAAAAAAAAACAAAGCGCGAGAGCAATGACATAAAACAACACTCGCTTCCAATTTCTTCTTTTTCATGTGTCAGTACACATTGATGGTAAAGAATTGTTTTTCTTTCTTTTTTATATTTTACCTCCATCATCACCTCCTGTGGCTTAAATAGAGATTCTTTTGAAGAAGTAAAAATAAACCATATAAAGAAGAAACACGAGCACAAAACAACTTTCATTGCAATTTCGTCATTTCTTTTGCGGGTAGGCAATAATCATAGAAACTTCTTAGTTTTTTTTTCTTTGTTATATACCTTTTCATTTTTGATTTTTCATCGTCCGTTATTGTTTCTATGCAATGAAGATGTAAATAGGAATTATAGGAAGCAGCTTCTATAATAGTTTGTTTCAGTGTGTGCTATCATTATAACATTTTTCTTCTTTTGAACGCTACTTTAATGATGGCATATTCTCGATATATGTAATTTCTATAGTGCAAGTGTGAAGTAGTAGCAAAAGTAATGAGATGACAAATTACCATAAACTTACTTGCAAAGAATTGAGGGTGAGGGTGAGATGTAACTTCGGTCAGAAATTCCAGAATGTTCAAGATTGCGGAATAGGGTATATTCTCTTTGCAAACCATTAGTAATAAGGATGATGTTTACATTCAAAAGAGGAAATCATGTTGATGTATGCAGAGTAGGGGCTTATCATTACCTCTTTAGTAGCGGCGGCGCCAGGGGTGGGCTGGAGTGGACTCAGCCCACTCTGAAAAATTTTTATCATTAATATTGTCAAGACAGTTTTTCGATCAGAAAAGAGAGGATCCAATGCAATATAGGAAAATTTCTTATGATTAAACTAACGTTTAAATCAAAAGTTTCTAACATACTCCATTTTTAAATGAAGTCTTCTAATATCGAATGTATTTGCGGACGCTATGTAAATAATAGTAGCTCTCAGAACTACATTCATATTGTTGATTATTTATAGAAGAGATATGATTGACATGAAGTTTAATGAACTATCGTACACTAAAACCAGTGAATGAAATTTGTTATACTGATTTGGCATTTCTATCAATAAAATGTGTGTTTTTAATTAGATATTGAACTAATGCAAGAGAATCTTCATAGTAATAAAAAGAATAGTACTACAGTTTTATTATATATTTTATAATTTGTTTTTCTACATAATAAAGATAGTGATAAAATAATGTTTTATGTTGTACAACGGTCAAGTTCATAGAAAAACATTTATATTTGCTGAGGACACATAATACGTGGATTTATATGGAACGTGTATCAGTTATTTTATAGAAAAGTTATTCACTATATTCTTAGTACTTTAGAAAAACAGGTTTTATTAGGAATGTCATATGAGAGAATCGATGCTTTTGTCCCTAGAGCAAAATCTTGATTGTTTAGATATATACCAATCCTTGAATATTCTGATTTTTCTAATGAAGATGGCGTAAAATCGTCAGATTTCATAATGCTCCAAAAATAAAAATAAAACTTTTAAACTATTTTGCGAAACAGAAGAGTTTTGTATGGTTTATAAACACATCTAACTTTGTTCTTCACTTGTCTCGGCTGGAAACTGTTTCATGTCAGGCTTAGCAACGGCTTTTAATATATTTGTCGACAATCCTGGTCATATTGACAGCAATTGTTTACCAGTAATGCCTTTTGGAAAATAAATGATGATACTACTTGATAAAGCCAAGAAGTAGAAATTGTTGGTCAACTATACTTTTGCGCGGGTATTTTTGATGAGCGGAAAACCGAAGACTTCTTGGATTTTTTGATGGGAAACTCTTTCGGTTTTTATACCTGAAAGTGAAATCAGCTAATTCTTAGATTATCTTAGTACTGACAGGTCTAGAATATAGTTAAGACGGGGGCAGTTAATCGTAGTGAGAGAATAATCATATACAAAAACCGATTCTCGAAGCTCATCCAAGTCGATGTGAAGTGGATTTTTCGCTCGATTTTGGTACAAAAAATGGAAAACATTTTGAAACGACCACAATCGCCTCTTCACTTTAGTCCTACATTTGTCAATAGACAACATCACTTCATATTTCTGTCGATGTCAAAACCGACTTTTGCCTAATTTTCTTTGGGAAGAAAGACGAGAAGACATTTTTTCAGTGTCCATCGATCAGTAGACTTTTGGGTGGTCCCAGCCCACCCTAGAAGAAAATCCTGGCGCCGTCGCTGCTCTTAAGCTGAGAGAGTATTGTTCCTAATAAGAAGAACATGATGACTGATGGTGAACGTTGATGGTTGTAAATATAGCACACACAACTATATTTATTGCCGTATTTTGTCGTATCTTCAGCCAAACACAACAATTAACTCTATTTAATTTTTCAAAACAAAACTGATTTCCATTTGTATTGATCTTCAAGAAAGAGTAGGATTCGCTGAATAATATTTAGAAACAATATGACTGAAATTGCTACTGAATTGATAGAATGCACATTAGTCAACATATTGTAGTAAGTGTTTTGAAATTTCATTTAGAACATCAACTCTCTTCACTCGGTACTTACATGAATCATTATAAAAATGATTCATTTTATATGCAGTCGCTGTTCAATACAATGATCCTAATAGCCTTGATTAAAATAAAGCAAAGTAAATGAACAAAACTTTTGTGGAAATCTTTCTAAACATTTACTTCTTCTATCAACTATCATTCGCTGTAAAATATCTAAATTCTGCTTAAGAAAAAAGCAAGATAAACGAACAGAATGATTTTAATGCTTGTTCATCTGTCACATACTCTTCAAGCGTCATATAAACTCCATCTAGTTGCTCCTTAATGAGCAAGATTGTAAATACAACATTTGCATCATATGTGATAAATGGCGTTTTGATTATTTATGGTTCATACGATCTTAAACCATTAAATGAAAGAGAAACCTTTGCTTCGAAGTCAAAGGAACATAAGCGAATAGAACTATGATATGGACGATTTATTTAATATGTCATCTTCTCTATGCTTCACAACTCGACAATTTTCATTTCAGTACAGTAAAATAGATGAATTCAACCATCGATAAATGATTGTTTATATGACAGATGATCTATAACGAGTTGATTGTATGAAATTTCTCACTTCGAAATATATAACAAAATTGAATAGAATTATTACCTTAGTAGAGATGATGATGATTTATTTGACTTATGACTCTTGAGAAGTTACCCTTCCTTGGTTGTCTAGTTTTATGAATGTGAAATAGATGAACGAGATCATTTGGAAAATAGGATTGTTCATTTGTGTGGCGTTTTCGATTAGCTTTCGAATTCATAATATCTGTTTCAACATTAATAAGATTAATGAATATAAATTTTGGAAAATAATCGTACCTCGGATATGTGATCGGCAACGATTGAAAAATGAATATCGTCTTATTCAGAAGTGAACACAATTCGTGAGCGGAATGTGTCGATCCGTTATGATCACTCATTGATTGTATGATCTCCAGTCAGCTGCCGAACTAGAAAAGGTTGTTCTGACATGATAGAAATAGACGAACAAAGCAATGATACGAATAGTTCGTTTGTCATGTGATATTTGATCAGTTTAGTAACTCACGATTTTTGGTACAAAATGAGCAAAAAAGTGAATATAACTATTGGCAAATAATAGTTCATTGGATACATAATCTTCTATTCAATGAATCAAGTTACATGGTCTAGTTTGAAGTGTGTATGATTGTTACATAGTGATTGCCTTATCATCAAACCTTCATTGAACCATATATCCATCATTCCTTCATTGTGTCATTTTTCAAAAGAATATTTTCTTTAAGCTTTTCCTTTCAATATGCACAATATTACTGAACATAAGTATTGGAATCGCTATGATTGGCATCTGTCTATTGATTTATTATGTGATCTTCTGGGGAAAAAACACGTATCGGCTTTAGTTTGAACTGAATCCAATAAATGACCAAAAATCAGCATTATGTTGATTTATTAGTCTTGTGATCTTCGATCAACACACGTATTAATATCATTCAGCTGGATATATACCAAGATAGTTGAAGAAAACAATTGGTAACTGAATGTTGATATATCATAAGATCTTTGAGGAAAAACTAATTCGCATACTTAAATTCAAAATGATTGAAATAAATGAACACAATCCCAATAATGAGTATTCATTAGTCATGTAATCATCGAACAACATTATCAACGGGTAATCTTCAGTTCATAATGAGAAAGATAAATGAGCATAGCATTAATCAGAATTGTTCATTTGACATGTGATTTTTTGATCAACTCACCAATGCATTATCTCTCATTGGTAAGATGAAACATATTTGGACATAATTCTAGTTTGGATAATTCATTTATGCCATCAATTATTAACTATTTCACATTTTGAAAATTGATTATTTGATGCAAGTTGAATAAATGAATCTAACAATGTTTGGGAGGATTGCGATGATTCATTCTTTATATGAGTTTCAAGCCATTGATTAAATCGTTATATATATTTAAGCAGCACGAAAATATGTGATTGAAAATTTTTCGAGCGTTATCAACATTCATTGGCCGTATTATAATGGATTTACTTTAATCAAGATGTATGTTCCAGCTGAAAATATGTGAAATAAGTGAATAAAATCTTCCTTAAGAATATTCTTTTCATTTGTGATAATACATCAATTGAAATTCTTCAAAATTTAGTTCAAACTGAAGGAAATATATAGATACAGCAATATTAATAATTATGCACCTGTCATGAGAAATGTGACCACTTGAGTATGACGAAAGTTTTACAATAAAATGACTATATTTCACGAATGAATGTTTGACGTAAAATACCATTGATAATATTCCTGTTCCATACGATCCTCCATCATTTGGCCGTGTCAAAATCTTTCTTTCCAATTGAGCACAAGAGATATACAGAAGAATCCTATATAAAGTTCTTTTACTATGTAATTTGCGATCAACTGGCTGAATCTCAATGTGTGATTGGAAATAAATAAAAGAAAAGAACATACGTCTTTTTACTAATGTTCCCTTTCCATATGATGTCGATCCAATTGATTGAATCATAAACTTCGTTTTGACATAAGTCAAGAAGTGAATAGGAGTTTCATTAGTAATGTTTTTTTTTCCTATCATCTTCAACCTGCTAACAGAACGGGAACTTTTGCTTCAAAGTGAGCACAAGAGATGATGAGAACTATGATGATATATGTTCCTCTTTCATGTAATTGGCAATCATCTGATTTTGTCCCAATCTTTGATTTGAACTCAGCACAAGATATTAATAGATGTCTTATGCATAATTTTCCTTTTCTATGTGCTCTTCGATCAGCTGATTCTGTCGCAACTGTTGTTCCCAAGCGAGCAAAAAATATGGATAGAAGTATCGTAATGAATGTTCCTACTCAATATAATCATCGATCAGGAGATCGAGTCACAACTTATGCATCGAAGTGGCCAAAATATGTGAACAGAAGTCTTATTAATGATATTCCTTTTATATGCAATCTTGACTCAGTCATCTGAATTGCAACTTTTCTTTCCAAGTGAACAAAAAAAGAAAACAAAAGTCTTATTAGTAATGTTTCTTTTCCATGAAATTTTGAACTAGCTAGTTGCATCAAAATCTTTCCTCAAAACTGAACACAAGTGACGTACACAAATATCCTATATAAAGTCCAATTTTCATGTGATCTTCGATCATCTGAACGACTTCTAACCTTTGGTTAAAAGTGAGGGTACAAGGAAAACAGAACTATTATGATGAATATTTCTTTTCCATGTGCTTTTCGATCGGATGATAGATTCGTAATCTTTCCTTCGGAGTAAGCAAAAGAGGTGAACAGAAATATTATAATGAATGTTCATCATTCATATAAGCATCAATCAGCTGATTCAGCTGCAAGCTTTCATTCAAAGTAAGCAGAATAATTGAACAGAAATCTGATTAGTAATGGTCCTTGTCCACGTGATCGTCGATCAAGTAACCAAGTTGCGACCTTTGTTGCGAAGAGAGAAAAATGGTTGAAGAGGAGACTTATTAGTAATATTTATTTTTCATGTAGCCTTCGATCAGGTTGCCCAATTGTAGACTTTGTCCACAGTAAGAAAAAATCATGAACGGAAGTATTATAAATCGTATTTCTTTTTCATATTATCTTCAATGTGCTAATCAAGTTGTTGCTTTTGATTCAAAATGAGCAAAATATACTAACAAATGAATCCATGGCTGTGAGACATACTGTTAAGATTTGAACTTTATCACAAGTTTGTTCATCACATTCTGTATCTGTTCATGAATTTTTTTTGTAATATTATGAGAAATACTCTGTTCCTTTACACTCATTCCTTAATTAAATATATTGCTAAAAACACGCTCTGTTTCTTGATGCGGCTGAGAATATAAGCAGTCACAAACAGTGACAGATGCATAGAAGCATGCATGACTGTTTTGAAAGATTCCACTAATTCATCATTAGATGTCCAATACTCATGATAAATATAAAGAAAAAATGTGTATAACTATTGTCTATTCACTTTTTATAATTTTCTGTACAAATCTGATCAGTAGAATATGGTTCAATTGTTAGAAGCAGAAACTTGTCTATCAAATCCATATAGTTACACCAGCGTCAGAAAATTGTCGCTTGATACTAGCTGATGTCGTGATAATTGAATGAATGATGCGGGTCCATGGTGACATATATGGAAACTGTTCTTCATTTTCTCTCCAGAATGGAAAAGGATTGTTGACCAATTTTGTTCTTTAAATCGTTATTCTGTCTTTGATTGTTTTCAATTTTTCTCAAACATATCTATAATAACATAGTTTTATCCATACCAACTAAGAGACTCACTTTTATTCTCGACCTCAAACACTTGTTGTCAAACCATGTAGAATATCTTTCTTTTAAAAAAACAAGCAATATCTAATGAAAAGATAGAAGTTACAAATTTCCTGTTGTAAGATAATTGCTACCGATCTGTTACCATTAATTGGTAACACATAATACAATTGTCTGGTAACAATGTATTTGCTCAATCAGTGTCATCAGGATCCAATAGAACGCAGCAGAGCGTAGTACAACTCACAAAAAATTTCTATGAGCAACAAACATCTAAGAGAATCTATTATTCTTCTTGTGTGCCCTACTAAAATATTATAAAATCTTCGAGCATTCTATGGAACTTGCGGAAAGTGTCGTGCGATAGTTGTAGAATTCTATTAAATCTTCTGAATTTAAAACTACTCGGCACAAAGGTACCAAACTGTCAAAGTTCAGTAATAAACTCATTTTTTAGAGTGTATAAATATTAAAAAAAAAGATATATAGGTAGAATGATAGGGATATAGACGCAAGAATGTCAATCAAAGTCATAGTTGTAAGAGTCGACACAAGCCGTTTTTGCGTGAATTAGTTGACATGGATCAGTGCGAAATCGTTGTTCCATTCGTACAAAACAGAATTAACACGAAATTATAAAAAATTTCTATTTTTGTGCCCGCGGGAAAGAAACATTCTTTCTTAGAGCGTAGCCACTATAGGCAATGACTTTGTAATGTACTTCGTAACATTGATGTTTAATTCATCTAATTCCAGCGTATATCAAGTGTATAAATAATGCCTACTTTATTTAATCAAATGAAGAGAGTAACAGTAATAGCTGACAGAACTAAACAAACCATAGTGCTGACAACACTTTACAAAGATTTTTCAGGAGACTTCATGAAAAAATGCCTCAGGTGGTCGATTTCTAAGAAATAGATCAGCACTACTTTAATTGATTCTTCCTATTCGTCTATACAACATGTTTCTTTTTTTTTTTGCTTGTTTTGAGGACATTTTATAAGAAGGTCATTTGTTGTTGTTTAATCTTATCATATTTGAAAAGAGTCACATTAGAACTTTTTATTTCACATCCACAACTGGCCAATAGTGTTTTGTACACAATATGAATGCCTGAATGAACCAGGAGACACAGAATTATTTTATTATTATTTACAAAAACAATCTTTGTTTTTCCATTCAATATTTTTTCAGTGACAATATCAATATAAAGGTAAGGAAGTAGATGGATAAAGATATGGGCCGTTTACATAATGACCATGCTTTTACTGATTTTTAATGGTTAGAGAAGAGATTTTTAGAACAATCACTGCTTCTCTGGCTATTCTTAGTAAAAACATAGAAGAACTGAAAATAAACGAGTATGAAGACTAATATTGTGAAAGAATATAATGATAAAGATAAGGTAATGTGTTTATTTGTGAATCCCTTCCAAGTAATAGGTGAGAGACGTGTTTCTTATCTTGAGATAAATAAGCATCAATGGAAAAAACAAAACTAACAAAGTTTTATAAGCAAGATAGACAATCATAAACTAAGAACGAAACAAGCGAAAATATTCAAGTGTTACTTTTACGGTAGGTAGTCGAGTTTCACCATATTCCTCACCCTGAGAAGGAGAATGAAAATGAAGATGTGCTAAATTTGTTTTTCAGTGTCTAAAAATAGGATGATGTTGAGCTAGTCAGCAGTAGGCAGATTTCCAAAAAAGTAAATTTCCGAAATTACTGAAATTTCTTCTAATTTTTGCAGTAGAGATCCTCAATTCTACGCTTATTCTAGCATACGTATACCGTATAAACATGGAAAGTATCGAAATTTCCTGATAATTTCTTAAATTACTAAGAATTCTTCTGTTCGCTGGGGTAGGGATCCTCAAATCTATACTTATTTTATCATATCTATATCGTATAAATATAGAAATTGTGGAAATTTTCTATTAATTTGCGAAATTTCCTTGTAATTACCGAAATTAATGAAAATTTTTCTAGTTTTCGGGGTTGGGATCCTTGAACAGATACCTTTTTTGTTTGTATGCATATGGCATATTTATGGAAATTTCCTAGTAATTTCCATAATTTCTTGATAATTTGTTTTGTGATACATATATGATCTGTGAAAGAGCGGGGAACTTTCCGAATATTCGGCGTAATTTCCTTCGTTTAATGTTAAGTATAGAAATTTTCTGGAAATCTTCTCAGAGGAATTTATGGCTTTTTTTAAGATATGGAAATTTTGGTATTTTCGGAAATTTCCTTTTTTGGAAATCTGAACATACCTCTCTAAATAGCATTAGTGACAATAAAATAATTCAAATTAATAATGTGAATCGTGTCACATGATGTCCACTAGTAGTGTGAAAAGCAAAATGAATAAAAAGTAGAAAATTTGTAGATGCTACATGATTGTTCCACAAAATTGTACAATAGTTAAAAAGACGAAAAATGATTATTAATTGGTTTAAAATAAGGAGCAACTGTCCATTTTTTAGATAATTTTCGCTTAACATAAAAGATGCTTATTCGTAGAAGTTTTTTTATTGACATTTTTTTCTTTCTACATTTTCATCAATTTTCGCCAATAATATTTGCCTAAATGACTCTATTACTTTTGCGTGTCTTTTCTATATGTTGTGATTTTCTCCTATCACTGTGTCATATGTTCTTTCCAAGACTTTTTTTAAAAATATACTTCTCAAAATTTTTGTACAGTCACTCATTTTTCATGATAAAAATGTGCATATTACGGATACAATTATCTTTGGTTATAAACAAATAGAAACAAATAGATTTTCGAAAAGATCGATTCATACAGCTCCAACCCATCTTCACCTCTCTTTTACTCGCTTTTATGTTGTGTTTCATTGCACTCGTATTTCTTTCTCACTCTACCTTTGTTTACTATTTTTTCTTTTGCTCAATATGTGTTGACTTGTGTTTCTTCCTTATGTATTGCATTGATTCATTTCATCTTCAAGATTTTTCATGTAGGTTATTCTTTTATAGAAGTTCTGTATTCGTTCGATCATTAATGTATTAGAGGTCTTCCTTTGTGAGAAATCTTCATCGCAATCTTATGATCCTTTCATTTTAATCCAGAAGAATAGAACGAATGCTCATGCGTCTTGTAAGATATTCATAAAAAGACGTGTAGGTTTGGTCATATCGCACCTTTGGTTGCATTATTAACTATAAAATTAATCAAACTGATCCTTTTTCATCTTCATATGTGTTCTCTCGATGAACGCGCGAATCACTAAAATAAATATGCAAAGAAAAAGCATATACTTTCCAAAGTACAATAGAAATGACTTTTGTTTTTTGTTTTTTTCAGCTATTCAAATATCATAATGTCGTCGTTAACTTCTGCAGAGAACGATAGTACTGTAAAATTTGTGTGTCCTCATTGCACATTTATCAATCGTCAATATGATAAAATGTGTGAGATGTGTTACTAGAACCGACCGATCGATTCGAAATCAGAGCCAATAAAAGAAGTTGTGACAACACAAAAATTATCAAAGTTACCTGCATCACCAGTAGGTGAAAGTTGTTTTTTTCGAAAGGATAAGCGGCAGTCGTTCCTTTTTCTTTCCTTTGCGACACTCTAAATTGTTTTAATCATAATGGTGTGTGATTATTTTTGATTCCAAATAATATTCCTACTTCAATGCAACGTATTGAAAACATTCTTAAAAAGATTGACACAATGGTGACAGCCAACAATGAACTCATTCAACAGATAAATGCGCAAAATGGATCTGTCAATCTAATAACCTATGTCATAACACGTCAAGCGGATGGAAAACATGTTGCTACTGAGCAAACGAGTACAAGTCCAGCACAGACTAATTTCACAATGACGAGGATCAACTGAACTCGCTCCAGTTGAGGATATTTTTAATGATAAAATCAACTTTCAATGCGCCAATTTTCAGGATTTGGTACGCTTAAATAAAGATATGATTACTGTTGCACGCAAGTATAAACTTTTTGGTGATGGGCAAGCAGCTATTCAAGAAATCAAAAAATTTGAGAACAACTATCGTCTCATTCAAACAGCTCTTCGACAACTTCTTGAATTAATCAATACTGGAGGAAGAGGCCATTTAGCAGACATCCAAGATCAATTAGAAAGCATCAACAGCTACATAGCGGAACTCCATAAGAACTATAAGAATCTACGTTTTGCTTAAGAAATTTTTAATCCTTGTAAAAGTTTGAGAATCATTTATTTTTATTAAATAACTACGAGGTATTCTAGAAAACATCTATCAAAAAGTAAATAGCTTATCTCCACTCTACAAAGTCATTTTTTGTCAAATTTTCCAATTTTGTAATTTATATTGCGTTCGATATATAAGAAATGTCCACTATTGAACACACTATAGTTTATCTATTTTATAATGAATTTTAGAATATGAGATCATTTTTTCTCAAATTCTATATCCTATAAAATAACATTTTTTTGAGAAACATTAGTTTCTGTCTAAATGATCAAATAAGATTTCAGGAAGTGATGATGTTGCGCCTCCTCAGGTTAGAATTTCTTCCGTATTTTTATTCTCTGAGATTCTTCCTAAGGTATATGAATATCCAAATACTCTTCTATGACGATTTTTTAAAATTGCGGTAGATAAATGTGTAGCTGTCAGAAACATTTTTTGACCAATGTTAAAAGTTCATGTACTTTTTGATATTCTTTTTTTTTTGGATTTATGACAAAGTTTATAATGACTTTATGAATAAGAGTTTATTATTCTGCGATATTTGTTCAGTGTGTAGCGTGATTCATTTATTCGAAATTCTATTTTTGTATATGAATGAGATTTATTTTCTAATTAACAATAGATTAATTTGTTTAATTTTATTTAACGAAGGTTCATTGCTGAGGCATAAGATGGCGGTCTTTCATCATTCAATTCTACTCCCATAATAACAGGACATTTCAATGTAAAATCGCTGAAAAGTCCACTGACTTTTACATCTATAATGAGTTCATAGGTGACCGATGCTGGATTACATTGTATTAAACCACTTATGGGACCAAATTTATAGGATGACGTTGGCGCAAGATAATGAGTTGGTAATGTTAATTCGAATTTATTTTGTAAATGTTCTCCTTTATAATCATTTCCATCAAGTATATCCGTATCATAGATAAGCATGTTATAATTTCCACATGTGCCCATATCACGATTTTGACAAAGTTGGACAATAATTGCTTGAACAGTCGATCGATTTGGATTCTCAATATTGTAATGAATAATAAATGGAATTCCAGGGAAAATAACACTTTGAGCAATGTTTATACGGATATGAACATCTTTACGATTTGATTTTTCTATTTCGATAGGACATTGGAGTTCATTTTGTAAGTTAATACGAGGATAGATAATGAGTGGAATAGAATGACGAATATCATTTTGATACCAGTTTTTTAATTCAAGTACCATACGTATAAAATATTCAATGTATGGATGTGAACTACGGTAACCTACAGGAGAAAGAGAAGAAGGTAGATCATCAGGAAGTGTAAATTTGTATGTCCAGTTATTGGCCATCGCAAATTGGGAAAGTGTCATTGGTTTTTCCTAAAAATCAGTTAATACAATCAATACTACAATAATCACGGTATCTAACTATCTTATCGCTAAGACATGAAATTTTGTTCATGTTTCCTTAACCATATACATCTTACCGATGCAGATTCAGAATAAACTTTGTGACGTTCACAAAAAAATGGTATTCTATGATCTGTATATGTTACTGCTGAAGCACTACCGGCGCTGTTGTACGCTGTCACAATAGACGACGTTGTATATCCAACCTGACCAAATAATTCAATATAAGCTTCTTTTATTTCCACATCCGGATCATATAATTTAGTATCAAGATGAACAGTGCATTCGATCTGTTCACCAGATAAATAAATAGATGTATCTCTCAATTGATTAATTAATTTAATAATAAGTCCAGAATCAAAATTACTTGCACCACAACCCATGATTTCACTAGTATGAGCAATAGCGAGAAAAGAAATGATAATTCTAAATCTAAATAGAAAATAAGAGAAAAACAATATCTCAGGACGACATACTTTTTTTTCTTCTTTTCCTATATGACATTCCTCTTTTTATCTGTTCTTAAAGAAGCTGATCGTATTCTTGTTGTCAAAGAGACAGTACTCTCAACGAGAAAAAAGAAGAAGCCAATGATATTTAAGTTTATAATTTTTATAGGAGAAGAAATGACGAGACAACCTCGCCAACTGATACACTTCATTTTATTTCATAGTATAGAAAAGCTCTGCACAGATTCATCCTGTTACCGATGTGCTGAAGAGAAGTACGCACAACAAGCCTCTCTAGACATAACAGAACTATTTTTTCTATTAAAGACATCACGATATTTTCTTTTATAGTTTGTATATTATTAAGTAGATTGAGAAATTTAAACATATCAGTTATTCGATTCAATCTAAAGAAAAACTTCAAAGAATCTCGTCTTTGTCATTCTTAATTATCCAAACTGAAAATTTTGATGCAGTCAATCAAATAAACTATGATCAGCACTCATTGTTTGAGAGTAGAAAACTACTGGACAACTGATTATTATACAGAAAATAAACGTTTATATGTTTGTACAGCTGTAAAATAACGGGTTAGCCGACAGCTTTTGGATAGAATGCTTCTTTATTTTTTTATTGATTGAGAGGACCATCAGAAATTTTAAATCATTAGATTATAATCAAAATTTTGTGCAACAAATATGTTAAAAGTTATGAATAATGATGAGAGATCAATCAAAGCAAATCATGACGCGTTTCGATCTTGCTCAAAAGTTTCATCAAATAATATTGATTTTGTTGATATTATTGAACTGCTTAAAAAGAAGAATTATAAATGGAATATCTTAATTTGTTCTTATTGACAGTAACTTATATACAGCAAGCGATAGATATCGTTTAACGCACTGATGAGTCCAAAATATCATGAACAGTTTTAATCTTACTTAACATTGTTCTATATACGATAAATATTTCAAAGAAAAGAATTAACTCCGTAAGAACAGAATATTTTTTAATCGGAAAAACATTTTTAACTTTCTCATTTTATTTAAGTCAACATGCCTACATTGAAATGTTTGGATAATCAAACAAACATTTGTTTTGACCTTTTGAACACAATGGTAATTTTCAAATAAATCATTCGATGTTGAATTGAAGATCTGCTACTTTGATGTTACAATAAGGTCATCTTCTTCTTTTTCCTTTCATAAGCAAATGCATTTCACTTTCAAAAATCAGAATAGTTTTTGATCATCCTAGTTTAGGGTTCTTTTCAAAAAGAAGTCTGCCACGACTTATTCGTTCACTATCGGAGCAAAGAGACTTTTTTACTAAAACTATGTAATTTAAGCATGTTAACTTATCTTGAGCTAACTGATTATGGCAAATGAATATATTGAAGCTAGATGCATTTGGAAAACAAAAGCTCGAAGCTAATTTCTTCTAGACTTGCTTTCAGCTGGATGATTAAAGTAAGCATATTAGATAACGTTTTAAATATCCTCATCCTCATCCTATTTTCAAGATTAAAATTGTGCATACATGGAGGATACGAAATAGAAAATGATGTTGAAGAAACTAATTTTGAACTTGGTCTTGCTACTCATTCAAATATTACTTTGAATACAAAAGACCAACAATAGGCGAACGAAAATAAACTTTCACAAATTCAAACAACAACGTACAAATGTCGTATACAGTGAGCATCTTCTTTCAAAAATAATAAAATTCTATCTATAATCGTTACATATTTAGTCAAAGAAGTTTCAAAAACAATTGATCGCACAGATTCACCACTACTAACACAGACTGAAAATAATTCAAAACATGAACAGGTTTTAAGTATCGTCTGCATAGCACAACCTATTGCATGAACTATATCAAATAAATATTACCTTTTTTTTTTAATTTAGGAAAAGTTTCAACTAACACAATATGAAGACCAAGAAAGTCTTAGTAGTAATATTAAAGACACAATTTGATGATTTATTTACCATAGCAAACTGAAAAATGGAGAAGCAGCTTTTTATGTTCATTATTTTCTTCTTCTATTATTGATTATCTCCTTCATGTCATACAAATTTTATAGTTTCTTTTATTATGTTATCAAAACGAAATCCTTTTAATTTCCTAAAATTCTGAAATGTAGTAGGGATTGTATACAAATAGAAATTTATATGTATTATGAGCAACAGACTAGAATACTGACTAATCAATAAATCCCATCTGAAATATTATTCATGAGAAATACAGCGAAATACATACCAATCTTCTGGTATCCAAAAAGATAGTTTTATATTATTTATAGTAAAATAGTCATTGATATTATCACGTATATTTATCTTATCATTATAAAAAGGTATTTTTGAAAATTTCAAAAATGTTATTATTCAATTATTTTCTAATATTGCTATAATATTTTATTGGATCTAATCGATTAGTAAATTAAATCATGATGGATTTATAGAAAACGTTTTATTTCAATATGTTAAATCGGTATTTTTTATAAGCACATGATTAGTGCTTGTGTAAGAAAAGTTTTGTTCCAATAAAAAATATATTACTTGTTTAAATAAGAAAAACGAAAAGAACTTTAGGAGTGAAGAGAGTTGATTATGAATGAGAAAAAGAGAAAAACTGAAACTTCTAGAATTTATTCTTTTACGATAAAAATATCAAAGTTACATATAAAAAATAGTTATTGGTCAATATGTAATAAGTAGTATAAATAATTTTAATCATAATCAAATTTAAATTTTTGTATTCGATGATTGAATTCATCGACAACATAGAGATTACCATGTCTATCAAATGACAAATTACAAGGACCATTGAACTGATTTGATTGTTCTCCTTTTCCATTTCCACCAACGAGAATGGATCCTTCTGGAGCTCCTTCTGGCCAACGCATTACTCGATCATTCCCGAAATCTGCCACATAGATTTGACCTTTCTCATCAACAATTATTCCTGATGGATAAGACAATTGTGTTAATTTGTTCCCTTGGCCATTTCCACCGGCAACAATAATACCTTCTTTTGCATCTTTGATCCATTTCATAATACGATGATTGTTAAAATCTGATATATAGACTGAATCATTTTCGTCAACAAAGATAGAAATAGGAAAATTCAGTTGATTGAGATGATCACCTTCTCCATTTCCACCGGCCACTATTGTCTCAGAACTATCATCTAATTTAAATCGTTTTACTTGATGTTTTTCAATGTCAGAGACATAAATATATCTGTTTTGATCCATTGCTAGAGCACGACATTTTACATCAGAAATGATAGTTTGTCCAGTTTTACTATTCTTATAGAACCATCGTACAACTCGTCTATTTCCTTGATCAGAAATAATAAGGGACTCTTGTTGTATATCAAGAATAACATCTGTGGGCCAATCTAATCGATTTGCTTGATATCCTTTTCCTTTTTCGCCTACAATAATTTGACCTTCCTCAGTATCAAAATGCCATTCTACAACACGATCATTTCCCCAATCGGCAATATAAATTGTCTGATCATCATCAACATGAATACCTTGAGGACAATACAGTTGCTTTAGCATATTTCCAAAACTATTTCCTCCAGCAACAGTAATTCCATTTTGTTCCCACGTTCCATGTAATTCCGATAAAATGGGATGTTTTGAATGTGTTAGTTCTGCAATAGAAGAAATGCACTTAAATGAAAAGACAAAAGATAAATGATTGTCTTTAAAGAAACGGTATCATCATCTAATTTTTCCTCTGTCACTTATTGAAATCAACATTTTGTTTGTTAAAACTGCCAAGTTTTATATTCTTTTCATTCACAAATAAAATGTAAAATATTTTGAATAAAACTTAATAGAGTTAAAAAAATATAATAGATTTTCTAATGTAATCTCTTTAACTTCAATTTAATATTAGCTTACTAGAGTCACTGAGATATTTTTTGAGAACATCGAGAAAATATTTTACACTTTTGAGATATTCTTTATGTATTATAAATTGAATCATGATTCAATTTTTTTTTATTGAACGAGCCAGTTACATGAAAATAAATCTCTTAAAAAAATTATTAATTAAAACTGAATGTTTTGTACATATAAAAATTAAGAATATTTAGTTTGTCTCTGATTTTTAACTCAACGAGTCGATTTTATAATTTGAAAATGTCTTTTGCTTGGTCAAAAAAAGTGGACTCAAAATTTCGAGTTAACCTACGTCTGGTTTTAGTAAATTCCAGCTTAATATAACGAAATTGGTTCTCATAATTGGTACCAGACGATTCAGCATAGTTCAAAATTCTTAAATGCTCATAAATCATAAATTCTGTATTTCAAATGAAAACTGGTGAACACTAAAACTGCGTGAACTTAAAATTTTGAGCTGCCATTTTTTCGGCCTTTTTTTCTATTATCATTATAATTTAATCAAATGTGTTTATTAGAACGTCTCATTTTTGTATCACATAATGATTTTTTTCAAAATTTTCGTGTTTTTAATATCCATTGCGAAGTAGAAGAGACGGTCAGTGTGAGCGGAATAACTTCGAAACGGGAGTAGCTAGAGGTCCACGGTTTTTTGCATTCGAAAGACAAGTATGGGGCAAGTAAATCATGTGATGAACACAAAAGTTTTTGAACAAGTCTTCATGGGGTTTTGGCGGGTTTTCTGGAAAACTTTGGATTTGAAGGTTTCAGAAATTTTATTTTTGACTTTTCTCTATCAGCAATGATAGACTAGACATTTTTCTATACTCTCACGCAATCGGCACTGTTCTACAATATTTCGTTGAAAAACGCGACCCTTGTATCCAAAACCCCTAAAAATAGCAGTTTCAGTGATTTTTCAGTATTTTTACGGTCTTTCATCCATTTATCGAAGGGGAATCGCGTAATAGAGTTCATATTTGGAATCAGTGTACAAAGTTCCATCGAATGATATGTCTTTCAGCTTCACCTTATAACTTTCAGTTTTCCACCATGCGCGTGCCAATAATCCACAGAGCTATCTGAGGGTGATGGCAAAAACTGAAAGTTATAAGGTGAAGCTGAAAGACATGTCATTCGATGGAACTTTGCACGCTGATTCCAAATATGAACTCTATTACGCGATTTCCCTTCGATAAATGGATGAAAGACCGTAAAAATACTGAAAAATCACTGAAACTGCTATTTTTAGGGGTTTTGGTTACAAGGGTCGCGTTTTTCAACGAAATATTGTAGAACAGTGCCGATTGCGTGAGAGTATAGAAAAATGTCTAGTCTATCATTGCTGATAGAGAAAAGTCAAAAATAAAATTTCTGAAACCTTCAAATCCAAAGTTTTCCAGAAAACCCGCCAAAACCCCATGAAGACTTGTTCAAAAACTTTTGTGTTCATCACATGATTTACTTGCCCCATACTTGTCTTTCGAATGCAAAAAACCGTAGACCTCTAGCTACTCGGGTTTCGAAGTTATTCCGCTCACACTGACTGCCTCTTCTATTTTGAAATGGATAGTAGTATTTATAGAAAATTTCACTAAAGACTCCTCCAAATTGAATGGCTACTATAGAACATGAAAATATAAATTACTACATTCATACTAAAGATATTCGAGATAGTCTTTTAATATCGTCATTTTTCTTATAGTTTGTCTTGGCAAAGTACAAGAACCAATTCTCTCTCTCTTGCTTTGAATAACATTTTTAGGACGATATTAGTCAACAAAATAAAATCTGTGCTAATGGGTCACGAACAATTTCGATCTGCATATTTTGTTTGTTCCGTAATATTTTTGCTGATGTTAACAATTAATTGCATGAAAATACTCCAAAAAGATATTGGACAATAAATGGGGACTTACCTCGTGATTCAGCTAATACATTCTGATTCCTTGAAATGTCTTCAGTCTGTGCGAAAATTGTAGGTCTTACCAGTGATGATGTCGTAGTTGATGATGAAAGCAGATCGAAAGGAGGTGCAATAGTTTGATATGGAGGGATTTCTTCTCGTAAATGAATTATATGCAAGTTTTCCGCTGGACTCCATTTATCTACTACCCGTAGATAGGTACCAGGCATAAGTAAAATTTCATTTTCTGTTTTAAAATAAGAATGTGCTTGTATTGCCTTGCCATTAATACATTCAATACTAAATAAAGTGCGATCACCTTGAAGTCCGACAAAACTCTCCATTATTTTCATTGTTTCTGTACACGAACTTGCGCCCCACCATATTTGATCTTTATCATATTGGTCAGCTAGATTACCAGAAACGCCACGCCATATTGTTCCTTTATATGATGGAAGTTTGTACAATGCAGTAAAAAAGAGCTTAAGAAAAGGAAACCATGGTTTAAGTGTATCTCTATTTTGAGAACGAAGCTTTTCATTAAGTAACTTAAAGAGACTTATGTGAGGTTTAGGCCATTGCATCGTGTATAAATGAATACCAGCTGATTCGTCAGTAGTTAAATCATTTGCTGGTTTGCGTGAATTTCGCCTTGCTGTTTCAACCATTACATCAGCATTATGAAGTAATGATTTGATTGGTTCAATAGCTTCTTTAAGTGATACTAATGGTACTTTTTCATAACCTTCGATAGGTATTAGTGTTTGCTCAGGTTCTTCTCCTGCATCAAGAAATCGAATGGGAACAGTAGTTTCATCCATCTATACATTGAAAATACATTTTGGGTAAAACCATGGAGACCCAACCACTTTTTTGGAAAAATGTTTTTTTATCAACTTTTTTTATGCTGGTTAGGCCGGTATGCAGTAGAAAATAAGTTTGGCCGAAAAAAACTTCGAGGTCGTATTTGATATAACAGAGATCCAAGGTGATTTGTCGGAAAACCTATAGGCAGACTCGATTACTATGGTTGTTACAATGTTTCGAGCTGATATTTTAGGTGTAGATAGGCAGCTACTAGACAAGCAAAACGTCCAAAGAATTTCTATTTTGGATGGATTCCTACTGAAATAGCATATTTCTAAGAAAAACAATTTTTACACAATCAGTAAGAAACTATATTTTTCATATAAAATCTATACACATCACTTTACTTAAAAACGGGCTATTTCAGTGAGAATTCATCTAAAATAGAAATTCTTTGGACGTTTTGCTTGTCTAGTAGCTGCCTATCTACACCTAAAATATCAGCTCGAAACATTGTAACAACCATAGTAATCGAGTCTGCCTATAGGTATTCCGACAAATCACCCTGGGTCTCTGTTATATCAAATACGACCTCGAAGTTTTTTTCGGCCAAACTTATTTTCTACTGCATACCGGCCTAACCAGCAAAAAAAAGTTGATAAAAAAAATTTTTTCAAAAAAGTGGTTGGGTCTCCATGGATTAACCCTTTTATAATTGAGAAATGCATGACAATAATTGTGATAGTGGTAAGATGCGTAGAAAACAAAGTTCGAGTAGAGATGTCCATCGCGGTTGCGAATCTGCCGATGCCGTGCCGTTAGAAAAGTTCACCGTTACCGCGTCTCTACCGCGATATGCTATAAAAAAGTTGACCGCTACCGCGCCGCTGCCACGACGGTGTTTTTAAAAACCTTTGCATTTTCAATGCTGTGATCGATTTAAACTAGAGTTGCTCCTGCCAATCGATCAGATTCACCAAGCCTTATCGTGCAGCACACATCAATATCGAGATTCTGTGTAAATTCCTGAATTTTTGAAATTTCTTTCATAAAAAAGCTGCCAACGTCGCACCGCGACGATATTATAAAAATCTCTACCGCGCCGCAATGGTTTCTGAAAAACTCGGCCGCTGCCGCCATCGCGTCAGCGGTAGCGCCGCAATGGAGATCTCTGGGTTCGAGTAAAATTTATTTTCGACGTTTCTATATTGTTCTGTAGAGAATTTCACAGTGAGCAAGAATAAGTATGTCTTGAAAGTTTTTGAGGCTTCTTTCTATTCGAAAAATCGAAAAAACTCTTTTTTCTTCGTCTATATTTATAAAATTGATTTTTTCAAGTTCCATGATAACTTAGATTATTTATGCGGTCACTTTCTAATTAGTTCCGTTTTCAAAGTTGGGCAAGAATATAATAGCTCAAATAATTGAAGTTATTACGAAATTTAGAAAATTTAATTTCATAAAGATAGATGAAAAATCTAGTTCTTTTTTTTGATTTTTCGAATGGAAGGAAGTCTCTAAAACGTTCAGGATAGACATATCCTTGCTCGACGTGGAATTCTCTGTCAAATATGGCATCAAACGTGGAAAAAAGTTTTTTGCTCGAACTTTGCTTTGCACGCACCTTTTGAGTATCACAGTTTGTGCCTTATCGTGTTACTTCTATGATTATACGAAAGAAAAGAAAAAAGAAAAAAGAAAAGATTAGGTGATGAAATCTTTTCCTGTATTTAAGAATAGTTTTTTTAATCTCGTGACTTTTTTGTGTTATACTTGCTTGTAATCCTATCAAAAGTTGTTAATATAATTTTGAATAGAATAGTGTATAACCTAGATAATCTTGACAAAAATGATCTGAATTGAATGGATAATAGAAAATGATTCAATAGTTTTTGAAAATTTGTTGTCTAATTTAATATGTTCGAAAGATATGGTGTCCTTTCAGCGAAAAACCGATGAGCGAACGTCTTTTTAGCGAAAAAATATCAGCAAAAAACAAAATGGCGAAACCATATTTCAGCGAAAGTTCATATAAGCGAAAAGTAAATTCGCGAAAGTCAAAGCGGCGAAAAAACAGATTAGCGAAAATTAATTAGCGAATGTGCAAAGTAGCGAAAACCAATATCGCGAGAGTTGTTTCAGCGAATTTTTTTCGAATAAATTTCGAATATTTATCAGTAACAGTGTTTCAGAGTACTGGCTGTGTACAAGTCGTAACTCTCGTCCGTTAAGTCAAATGATTCACGAATATATTTTATTGTTTTCCTGTTGTGGTATGTATTTTAACGTACTGGTCTGTTATTCTATTCTATTCTTTTTTTCTTCATAAATATTCTTATACACATAATACTCATTCATCGGTGTAATGGTCTTCACCTACGGTTAGATCATATTGTTATCACCCGTATTTTCACTTGTGTATATACTATCAGTTTATTTCTAAGAAAACTTCACACACACTCAACAAAAACATATCAGCTATTGATATTTAAGATTCCTCACGAGAGAAATATTCCTATAAGTCAATATCTCTCCTACAAAAAACCTCGATATAATGATAATCGAAAAAAACCGAAAGAAACGATAGGAAAATATCTTACATAATAAAAGAAAGAAATAGATATAAATGGCACCCTCATCCTCACCCCCCACTCTCATTCTCACTCTCACCCTCGCCTTACCCACACCCTCACCCCTCATCGATCTGGGCAAATTTGTTGACGAATTAGCTGCATTCGTTGCTCAAAATGGAAAAAAATCTACGTAAATATTTCTCTTTATTTTTTCTACTTTTAGTTTCATACCATTTTATATCTATATATCTTAAATTTCCTGGTTAAATAAAGTTCAACGTAATCTTTACTTAGTTCGAAGTCAAAATTTTCGCCATTTCAAGTTTCGCTATCTTGCTTTTCGCAATTCGCGCAAAAGAATTTTCGCTATTAAATTTTTTCGCTGAAGATTACTTTCGCTAATGGCGTGTTTCGCTGATTTTTTTTTCGCTCCTGTTTTCGCTGAAAAGTTTCGCTGTTTTTTCTCTCGCTCAATGGCTACCATACCGTTCGAAACATCTGCTACCCTATTTTGCATTATATATGAATGATCCAAATATATTTTTTTTGTAATTAAAATAGTAACTAATATAACTTTGTCATAAGGCACAATAAAAAAAAAATATAAAATTTGTTTACTAACTGTACTTCTCATTTTATTATTTTATTCTCGTTTCTTTTGTTTTTCAAATATACCTTAACCTTATTCGATCGGATGTTGCCAAATGGCAACATTTTGTCGTAAAGAAGTACGGATTTTTTCCAGTATCCGGCCGGAAAGAGTTAACTATACACACTCAAAAAAGAGCCAAGATAAGCGCACAAAATTAATCCAAAGTTAAAGCAAAAAAAAGCAGAATACGAATGGAAATGGAGAAAAATGACAATTATTCATTCACTCACAACGACGTAGCCACTTTTATCATCCTGTTACTGTAACATCTCATCATGATTTCCTACGTTTTATTTTTTTTTCAGTCGCATGGTGCAAAAAATGAATGCGTAAATTTTTTCTTATATGCGTGATAGAGATGAAGAAAATGGCATTTACTCACTCAACAGACACTTTTCTCGTATTGCCACTGATGTATGTTATTGAGAGAAGAAAAAATTTATATTTTCATTTTCTTTCGTTCTGTTAAATCAATATTTGCAGCAGTGACAGATCAAATTCTGATTATTCATCTATGCCACTTATCATTGTTATACGTACAGATGTTTGAAAAAAAACTTAAACATCTTATTAGAGAAATAGAGTCAGTTGGGGTAATTCGGATCAAAAAATTAAAAAATCATTTTGTTTTTATTCGTTCTCGTTTGTTGTACGTCGTAAACAAGTGATTTTTGGAGTGTTACCAGAACAAAGTGTTCTCTATCAACAGATGAAAGAATTTTCAAAAAAGCTTGTACTAGGAAAAAGTAATAGCAAAAATGGCGAGAGGGGGTCCGAGCTGATCCAAATTACCCCATTTGGGATAATTCGGATCAGTCAGTCAATCTAGTCCGGATAATTCGGATCACTCCAGCAAAAATGACTGTGACTAATTTCCCCATCTCATAACTCATTTTTTATCCATTCATACTTAAAGAAAAATGATATGGTTCGATAGCCCAAAGTGTCTTCTATGGGACCTGAAAATATTTCAATGAACAAATGAACTGTTGTGACGCAGTATTTATAAGACTGACACCTCTATCAATCGATTTTTTTTAGATAAAAATGAATTCCGGATAATTCGGATCAGCTAAGCAAATCTTGTCCGGGTAAATCGGATCGCTCCAGCTATTTTAGCTGGAGACTACTTTTGAAACCTCTATCACTCATAGGATACAATATTGTCTAGTACTCATTCGAGAAAAGTTGGTCACCTCACTTTTCTCTATTTGGACAAAAAAAATCACGTATCATTTCACGAGTCTGATTAAATAAAATGCTATTTAATATAATAGCGAGAAAAAGGTCACCTTTCTTCATAGACCCCCACTGTCTTGTCTTAATTATTTTAGACCTTTGACAGGCTCTAGATAAAAAAAAATTTGATAGTTTAGATACACAACTCTTCGCGCTACAAAACAGTATTAAATAATAATAGTTATGTTTCTGTATTGTTAAGGTTTAATGTCATTTTTGTCGGAAGAATCTATTAAACTTTAGTAATCGTGCTCATTTGATATCTGTATGTCTCAGATAAACATGTTTTCATTGAATAATTTTATATCAAATTACACGAAATTTTCTGTTTCTTCCAACTGTATATGGCACAGTCTCTTAGAACAGTGGTATACGGAACTACATGCGACAAGGTGAAAGGAACCTCATAGCCAATCTCACGCTTGTGTCAGCTTTATCTATGATTAGAATGAATAATTTGCCATTTAACGGAAAATCCATAGTATTAACGTAATAGGCAACGATATATGGAGTGAAAAAGCCAGAAACGCGGTTTTTGTTAAACCCTAAATGAGTTTGAAAGTACAGGACTATGTTAAATCATATGAATGCAATTCGCTCTCTTTTATTATTAATGTGAATATTCATATATATTAATGATTATGAATGATGAGTATTATAAAGATGAGTACCGCGGATCGAGACGATCCATTGGATCTCTTGACTGTAAAAAGTCTTATACTATTGATGTAGTTGTTTCTCAATTGTATCAAATAAGTTGAGGCAATGTACTTTTCTCTCTGCTTTCATGGTCTTCCGAATGATGTTGCAACTGATTTTCATTTCTTTTTCTCTTTCTTCTTCTCCTTCTATAAATTTTTTCATTTCTTTGTATGCTACTAATTTCTTAATTATACATTTAACAGCTCTCGATAATTTGCCTTGAACAAGCCAGTGTTGTCCCGTAATAATAGGTGAACCTAATGGAAAAAGAGCAGAAAAAGCATTATTTGGATCACCATTTTCTTTATTATGATAATCATAGAATATCAGATTATTTCCGACGAATCACAGAGAATGCTGAAAAACCCTGATCCTATATATATCTACAATGCACTTACGTTAAATATTTTTTGATCAACACTATTGTGCATATCTAAGATTGCAATTTATGTACTATCTAATATGAATCAGATTAAATATAATCATGACTAAATTATACTTAAAGAATGAATAAACTGAAGAGAAAATTATTTACTTTCTTGCAGAATTTATGACATTGATGTGTCATAAAATACGATTTTATTTTTTGCGCAACAGTATAAATTAATATTTATAATTCCACAGCCTCTCTTCCACCGTATAAAACTCAAACTATGGCAATGCAACAGGAACAGGAAAGGTGCAATTGGAAGAAGTAGAAAATTTCGTGTAATTTGATATAAAATTATTCAATGAAAACATGTTTATCTGAGACATACAGATATCAAATGAGCACGATTACTAAAGTTTAATAGATTCTTCCGACAAAAATGACATTAAACCTTAACAATACAGAAACATAACTATTATTATTTAATACTGTTTTGTAGCGCGAAGAGTTGTGTATCTAAACTATCAAATTTTTTTTTATCTAGAGCCTGTCAAAGGTCTAAAATAATTAAGACAAGACAGTGGGGGTCTATGAAGAAAGGTGACCTTTTTCTCGCTATTATATTAAATAGCATTTTATTTAATCAGACTCGTGAAATGATACGTGATTTTTTTTGTCCAAATAGAGAAAAGTGAGGTGACCAACTTTTCTTGAATGAGTACTAGACAATATTGTATCCTATGAGTGATAGAGGTTTCAAAAGTAGTCTCCAGCTAAAATAGCTGGAGCGATCCGATTTACCCGGACAAGATTTGCTTAGCTGATCCGAATTATCCGGAATTCATTTTTATCTAAAAAAAATCGATTGATAGAGGTGTCAGTCTTATAAATACTGCGTCACAACAGTTCATTTGTTCATTGAAATATTTTCAGGTCCCATAGAAGACACTTTGGGCTATCGAACCATATCATTTTTCTTTAAGTATGAATGGATAAAAAATGAGTTATGAGATGGGGAAATTAGTCACAGTCATTTTTGCTGGAGTGATCCGAATTATCCGGACTAGATTGACTGACTGATCCGAATTATCCCAAATGGGGTAATTTGGATCAGCTCGGACCCCCTCTCGCCATTTTTGCTATTACTTTTTCCTAGTACAAGCTTTTTTGAAAATTCTTTCATCTGTTGATAGAGAACACTTTGTTCTGGTAACACTCCAAAAATCACTTGTTTACGACGTACAACAAACGAGAACGAATAAAAACAAAATGATTATTTAATTTTTTGATCCGAATTACCCCAACTGACTCTATTTGTTTACGTATACATCCCGCTCGAAGATTTTGGATGATACATGATAGTCTATGATGAGTACTACTAGACATCATAGTTTCATATTTTGCTTGTAAACTTTTAGAAGAAATAAGAGGCAAATTTTTCTTTTTTCATAGACAACACACAGTTCCTTGCAATACTAATATGGGTGCATCCATTTTCATCCTTGCTCTTCCAGACATCCGGTTATTTGACCAAATGTTCGGAACATAAAATGATGGACGGTCGGAATGAATTTTTCCGTATGTTTTGTGACATAGAAAACAATTTATTCATATAGTAGGTCCTTAAATCGTTGAGTGTGGCAACCTCTTCTTGTAAATTTAGTTAAAGTTTTAAAACACTATAGAGTTCAGTCGTGAGCATAGGCGGCGGAACCACTAGGCCTGGGTAGGCTCAAGCTTATCCTAGACTGGCGAAAGGTAGGCTTGAGTAGGCTCAAACTTTGACAGATGTTAAGCTTGGGTAGTAATTAGGCATGTTATAAAAGTTCAATGAAAAGTTTTGGGTTTTTTGACTGTCTTGTCGGCATGGACAGTTTCGAGCGAGTATACTAGTCATTTTCTGAAGATGACATCAAATAGTGTAAACGTTTCTCTTTAAAGTAAGATGTCACTGAGATTTGTGCCATCTTTCGATTAAGTGATAAGCTCGTTGCATGGAGAGCATACCAAAAAATAGTTTTGGGTTTGTTCTTTGTGTAAAGAGTCTAGTATGCGATCCACAGATAATACGGACCTCAGTGATGTTTCATTACAAAGAAAAATATTTGCACTAGCTCATGCAATTGTAAAAAAAACTTTATTTGTTCACTACTCCTAGGTAGTTGATCAGTTTTATCGAACATAAAAAAATTTTGACTGCATATCTAAAGAAGACATCTTACCGAAAAATATTCACGACAAAAAATATTCGATATTTTTTTCTCTACAACCATAGAGAGATCTCTTATATATTGATAAGCCATATAATGTAACAAGCCCGCCATAAAAGCATTCTCGATGCTTCTCATGTTGTAATTTAGATATTTTTATGAGTATATCGATATCAACTCGCATTTTTTATGAGTTTTTCTCTCAGAAGCAAAACACATTTTATGTCTTTGATTACTCATGTCTTTCAAACTGATTTTAAAAAAATTTTTGCTTCCAGTTTCAAACTTCTAAATCGATATGATGCGAAAAACATGACACAAAGCGTTTCTTCAAATTTGAGTAGCGTTTCATCGAAGAGGCATCTTGCTGGACTCACTTTCACATTTTCGTCTAGACGCAGCTTTCTTCGTTAACTGCTTACCTACATCGATTATACTACCTTTATACCCATGTCAGTATTTTTTGAATATAAACGTGTCCAGGCGGAATTCACAATTGAACTGTGTTTGAACGCGACTTCGAAAAAATTTTTGAATCACGTCTGACCGCATTCAAAGAATACCTTAAAATCGAGTTTAGACGCATTTTCGAAAATATAATACATTGAGAGACGTACCTCTGAAACACGTTTTATCGAGTGTGTCAATTAGAAACACGTACTAGAAGACACATAGCTTCTTTTAATTATTAAATATGATTATAACAAATGAAGCATTAGAGATGAGTGCCAACGTGTATTAAACAAAAATTTAAACGCATATCGATGCGTTTATTTATATAAATGTTTTCAAATTGTAAACGTTCTCCGAATGCATTCAAGAAGAACAACGGTGAGTGAGTTTACTTCCGTTTCCACCATGCTTCAATACAAAAATGTGCTAGAACACCGGCATTTGCAACAAAAACACATCTATCTGCATTTGAAGTGCGTTTGGTGATTATATGGGTGACATAGCATTAAAAAATTACCCTCTCTATTTTTGACTTGTCAGCAAGGGTCTTATCAAAAATCTTGAGCCTACCCTAGATTCAAACCGTTCCGCCACCTATGGTCGTAGGAGATAGACCGTGCAGATAGATAATTGAAACGAGTAGTAAAACTAAAACTTCTTTGTTGTATAGAGACTAGTATCTTCAATGTGATTGGCTGGAACGATGACTCGCGCAACATACACAATTGTTATGGTGAATTATATAATGATCATAAGCGATTATTGCTCTTGAAAAAAAGGAAGGATATGTATATGCAATCATTATTCTTTGTACATTTCTCTGCTGAAAGCCGAAAACGTCCACGATAATTATTGTTGTTTAAAAAATATCGTTATTGAAGGAACCTTTTTTTGCTAAAGACTGTACTATGAAATAAAATAAAATAAACTTATAAAAAAAACGGTTCTTTTCTCTTATGAACATTAGGAGTATTTTCTTTCGCACATCAGTAGTTTTCATTCCGAATATCCAGCATTTTACATTACGAACATCGGTCATTTTTTATTCCTAACATCCGTCATTTTATCTTTCGAACATCCTATATTTTCTATTACGAACACCTAGACAACTTTTATTCCGAACATCCGGACTGTTTCAAACAAACCGAAGTTCGGATCGACTTAGTGTAACCGATGTTCGTAAAAAAAACAAGGACGAAAAGGGATACGTCCACTAATCTCAAGATTGTTGGAACTCTTCAGTTAACAAAAAATGTTCAAGTTCATCAATATGTTTGAGCTTTCTTTTTTTAGTTATGTGTTTGAATCAGAGATCGCAGCAGCATATGTCTTAAAATCAGAAAAACCAGTAGAAAATTTTTTAAGAGAAATCAAGATTTTAGATAAAAATCAAAAATTTTAAAGTATATTTTATTATAATCATATGAAGTGAAAAAGGTTTGTGTCGACCAAAGTGGAGTTCATAAACTACATTTTACTATTTTTTTTTAAATATATAACCTATAAAGTTATCCACAGGTATTGCCGATTGTGGTAGGTATTTTAAACAAGTTTCAGATCGTTTTCTCGATCTTTCTCAGCACTATGTAGTGGTGCTGTCCATAATACTTTAACAGCTAACAAAGAGTATTCTTTATAATTTTTTAAGACCTACCGAGCATATGCTTCATAATCTTTTATAGGTCATCCATGAGTACTGTCAATAATTTTTACAGGGCTGTCTCAGAGTATCGGTCAATGCTCCTTATGAGGCATATTGCAGTACTCTTTGTAACGGTCAACGACCTTTATAGATGTGGCGTCGAGCAGTTTTACCATTGCCTACCTTGAGCATGTTCATGCTTACAGTAACAAATGCGTAATCTTTTCCGAAATATCTGACACAAAAATAGATTTGGTCGGATCTAAAAGTTTCTGGTTCGATTAAATTTTTGTAGGGATCTTCACCCTCAAGATTGTTGACTTTTACAGTCTTCATAGTATCTGAATGTACCGTACAAAATTACTATATAAAACAGTATGATTGAATAATTCATGTAAATAAATATCACTTGGATAAAATCCACTAATTTCATTGAATATGAATACGTAAGACAGCTTGTTGTCGTCACATTGTAGAATAAGCTTTTAAATGTAAGAAATATATTTTATTATTTGGAAAACCAATTCTATATATCTTTAGAATATGCATGCACTCAACACTAATTGCAGTTTAGTTCACTGCAATAAATACATTTGTATTTTATCATGTTTATCTCATACTCGTTTAAAACTATGATTCATGCCAACATTTTTTTTAAAATTCTTATCAATTTGTTGGCATATGAAGAAAAATGAATGCTTTAAACAATTTTTGAAGAGAGTGTATCTTTCTTATCTTGGAAAATAACTAATGCTACATATTTTTATATATTTAGAAAAATAGAGAAGAAAAAAGTTTAATTGATAATCGAATGATGCTCAAATACCAAAGATTTTTTTTCGATGACTCTTGTGTATAATAGATAATTATTTATTTTTATCTGTGCATGAAATCATTCGACGACAGAATCGAAACTTTTTCATCTTTCTCTTTCCGGAAGCATTATGTGACACTTCAAGCATTCAACAAAGTATTCAGTGTATCCTTGACGTAGTCATATTTCGATAAGCATTGTACCAATCATTTTCAAACAATGAATCAGGATCATAACGTTGTTTGTGCTGAAAAAACTCATCTATCCGAGGATAGGCTCGAACAAGTTGTTGTCGAGTAGGATATCGTTGATAGGTTAGATAGTACGTACCACCCAGACGAAGCACTATATCGATCATGTGACGTGTCCACAGTTCAATTTGTTTTCGCCCCGTATCGGCCAGTTTTTGATTGAAATAAAGAACAACAGCAAAAAAATCTTTCTGATCGTGAGCATAACGGAGAAAAGGCTCGTTAGCAGGTGGAACAGAACGAATAGTACTCGATAGAAGATTAATATTATCGCGTTGAATACTCTTCCTAAGTTCACTGAGAAATTCTTGATCTAAAATACTCTCTGATCTTTAAAATATCACGAAATTAATGTCATACTCACATTTATCGACAGGAAAGAAATATTCTTGTAGGAGATCTGTATCCGTGAGTGAATGATGTTCGAGAAAGCGTACTTCAGGTCGCATTGCATTATTTCTCGATATCCAGATGCTGCTTTTTGCAATTTCCATCGTAATTATTTCCAAATTTGCGAACGACGAGATAATCCAAATACAAAACGATTCATTGTTATGTATTTTTCTTTATAGAGCTCTTTTTTCACTTTTGATCTCTTCTTGCCCGTCGCTAACATAGTACTGAAATCGGCGATAAATATTTCATTAAAGAGATTCTTAGGATCTATTGATGCCCAAGCAAAGTGTAGACCAATGTTAGAATTAGTTTTGACCTTGTCCATGAAATATCGAGGATATTTCTTCCAATCCATAGTACTCACTCGCTTTTCGTAGAAAACATTTTCGGTTAGATGAATATCGACATCGAGAATCACACCAAAGATCCTAAAGCAAAAACATGAACTATAACTGTCACGTAGTGTCATTTTCTTAAAGTATACGTTTAGCAATACACTCTTCATTACTTTCTAATCAATAATTTGTTATAATTTTCTGTGAGTTATCTAAAGATACCCTTGATCTAGCTTATCATTTTATAGCTATTATACTGTGGTAAAGATCTCGTTTTCTCATTATACATACCCATAACCACCTATGACCAACTGAAATAATTGTGCATTTTCTTGTCTTGATACATTCTTCACTATTCCATCGGATGTCAACAGTCGAAAACTAACGACCGAGCTGATTACACACCCATAATGAGGATCTCGGCCATGTGCATTAACACTTAATGATCCACCGATTGTAAAAATATTCGACGATTGCATGACTTCAACTGCAAGACCTACTTTGTTACCAGCTACTTGAACATCAGCCCACGTAGCACCACTTTGTATAGTAATTATGCGAGTCAATGGATCAATACGTAACACTTTGCGATAGTTCTTCATGTTGAGCACAATGCCACCAGTAACATAGGCTTGACCGCCTTGACTATGACAGGCACCAGCTAAGGAAATTTTTAGTCGATTTATGCGTGCTCGATTCATCGCTTGATGAATATCATTAATACTGCGAACCTCAACAATACGAGCGACGGAAATCGTTTCAAGACGGCTTACATCATGAAACTTGACTGAGTGATTGAAATTTGCATGTGACGCTGAAAAATGAAACCTTGAATAAACAATATTGTAATTTCATCTTACGTTTATTTTGATCGGACGCGGATAGAATAGGTATAATATAAATGAATAATAAGAGAGGCAATATTTGATGAGCGTTATGCATCGCCATCTTGATCTATAAAATCATGTTGATGTTAATTAATTGAAATGTTTTTTCTAAAAAATGATGTCCATCAAAATATTCAATTTTGATCAAAGACAGAATGTATGATCGTTGATCAGCTAAGCTACAGAACATCTGTTGATACAAAGTTATATCGATTTACACTTAATGAAACTGAATTCTTTAAGATTTAAAAGTCTAAAAAAACTTTGCAGATCGTTTTAAAATTGTTTAATACTATGGTGAATTCGTAGTATTCAAATGGTACCTTTTCGAAAAATTGTAAATGTTTCAACGTTTATTGTTTGTTTACTTACACTGTTCTTTAACTAGAAATAATGGTGCCTATTCGTATTCAGCGCGCATCGTCTATTTCTCTATTATATTGGTCTTTATATTTTACGATTGTTTCACATTCTAGGCCATAATATTATGTGAAATTTGAGTCGTAACCTTCTTACTTTGATTGCAAAGATACTTTAAAGATCATAGAGATAAATAACACACATAGTTCTAGTATTTTAAGGTCCTATGAATGTAACTAACATAAAATAAAGCATGACTCAATATACACTAGATAAATGATCGATACAGATTTGTCGAGTGTACCTGACTGTTACGCTCTGTCACAGTTTGTAATACTCTATTGCAGAAGACCTGAATAGATTTGCTTAATAGGGGAACCGAGATAGAACTCGACAGCTCTAGCCGCTGCACTAATTACATTTCACAACTAATCCTCTTATTAGAGAGAAAAATGCAAAATACTGCTGAAAAACCATCAAGATACGCCGATAAAAAAGATCAAACTCTCCCCACCCAAAAAAAAAGGTGATTTTGGCCAAATTTATCGATTTTTTTTAAAATAGCGTATCTAATAGAGCAATCACATCCACTATCGAAGGCACTTAAGTTTACTTTGTTTACGATGGATTTTAAGAGTTCTATAGAGGTTTTTCTAAAACTCTTTATTCAACAAAAACGGCGTCTTTCGAATAATTCAATGTTTTTGCGCATTTCAATTTGTAATGGTAAAATATATTTCTTTCTATTATACAGAATGTTATCTTGACTTTGATTCTGTCACCTAGCGAAATAAAAGTGATGGTAATATTGGATATACTCCAAATGACGAAAACCTTAATTGCATTGTGAACGATATTACATTGGTAATGAATGATTTTACATTAGAACTATCGGATGATACATTACTGACATCTACGAAGCAGGTGGTGATGATTGATCATCCAATACGATTATCATTATCTTATTTTTTGAAAATACTAGTTACGCTATTATCACATCATTTGTTAATCATATATCACTTTTTAAATCTGGTTTTTAGGTTCATTCATATAAACCCGCTAATAAATTTTTGTCGTAATATCTTCAACTATAATGAGTTTAAAATGATAGAAAAATACTCACCGGATGAAAAGTCATCTCTGCCATTCTGAAAGCTAGAGAGCTCGTGTTTGTTTTAAATCATAGCTGAGGTCTGACACTACAACTTAACAGAGCCAGATTTTTCGATTTATACTAGCTAATAAGAAAATATTTGAGGGCATACACACTCAAGACTTCATATCCTGCCGAAGAACTTAATCAAAAAGCAGACTGTGGGAAAAATTCAAAAATCGAACTCTGTTAAGTTGTATCCCTAAGTCTTGGCTACATTTTGAAACCAACAGCAGTGAGTATCGGTGAAAAGTGATGTACATATTTCAAGTCGATAATGTAATCATGCATGAAAACAATATCATACGGTCGTTAGTAAGAATATTTTGATAGAAAAAGACTCGTTGTAGAACGAAATAGTCATTGCCAATCGGTCTACCATGATCGAAAACATCAGTAATAACAAATTGAAAAATGCTACCTGCAATGTAAAATTAACAAAAATTCGGTCAAATAGCGTTAGTATTTGGCTTATAACTTTTGAAAAACTTGAGATAACAATTTCGGTCTTTCCTAGATTCGTAGACCGTCAGTCAGCGATTCTAGTTCGCTACTCAAAATTTAAAATTCATTTAATCTTCATAGCACAACAGTCTACTCTTTCTAGATGACCATGAATCGGCATGTGCCCATGAAATGAACTTCAACAATTTTATATGGATTGATGCGCTAGGAAATACAAACCCAATATAATGATTACACGATGTGCCACTTTGATATTACTCCATCGTTGACATTGAGGATTAGAACAAGTAGCTAAAAACTGATCAATTACTGCCAGACACATACATGACACTGTATTTACTGTACATATTGAACCAAAGAATATTCTGAATTTACAATAAAATACTGAGGATAATGTCCAATCAATATTAAAACCAGAGATCATAATACGTGACGTAAAAGTTGAAATTAATTGACCACCACTAATAGCTGACATAATCATTAAATAAAATGCACATGAATTTTCTCGAAATGTTTTCAAACTAAGAAAAACAATAAGATTAAATATATTACCAATTATACCAAGTATTAGAATAGGAATACCAAGATAAATCATCACTTGTTGAGAAACATATACCAAAGATATTACATTTGATGTTGACATTTCAATTCAATATTAATCAAATAAATGTAACATTTCAAAATCTTGTTATTATTATCTAAAAAGTAAATAGTGAATAAAATTGTATAGTTCACTTCTATGAAGAACATCATTCAATTATTAGATAAAGTTATCAAGTATGAATAAAATTATATTCTTGTCTATTATAAATAGGATTATAAGATTTACCTGGCATGGATCTAGTTTCTATTCATTATTTTCAGTCTTAATTGAATTTTTTTTTAAAATTTAGTTTTCACTACTAATGATTTACTTTACATTGTTGCGATAATCAGTGTATTATTAGAATAAATGTTAAATAAATTTTCATATAAAAAAGTCGGGCAAATAGAACAATATCTCCAATAAATATTAAACCTAATTATATGATTATAGTCTTAAGATCGATTCACAGATTGAATAACTACTTTATAAAAGGTTTTATCATCTATCTATGCTGATGTGTAGATGATTTGGCACACTTGAAAGGCAGAAAAATCTCAAAAACAGTATATGATTGTGTTGTCACTGATTCTCATCCATAATACAAAATATAGACCTCAAATTTTATATCTATGTAGTATTTCATATGTGTAATAATTTGCCAAAGTTTCAAACAGTTTGTTTTTGTTGAACATGCGAATGACAAATTCTAAAATGGTGTCAAAATTTCTAAAACATCCTTTATTTACTTGAATTTTGTTCTAATAATATATTGAATTTCATAATGACTCTCACTCACCTTATATTTTCATCCAAGTAATCAATGAAAATTATATCTGTGGAAAGAAAATCGTACATCTCATATAAATAATGTATGAAAATTTAATTAAACAATACTATGAATTTTTCCTTTCTAACAACAATCGTTTGTTAACGGATCAGCCTTTTTGTTATCAAAACTAAACGATAAATTATGCTTTTCTAGCATACTCTATAAAATTAATTATTCTTTTTTTTATGGAACTTACATTCATTATCATTCTTTGAATATTAAATCTTAGAAAAAGAGAAAAAAAAAGAATGATCTAAAAAACTGTTTAAATAAATAGGTTGTAAATTCGTATGTAGTTTGACATTGAGAGTCTAGATAAACTTGTACAAATATAGGAATATTGTACTTGAAACTAATAGTATCTCCACAAAAAAGTTTTAGAAGGGATTCAGTCTCTTCCGATTGCGCCCGTAGAGAAAGTGAAATCTTTTTGCTCACTTTTTTTTATGGAATCTCGTATCTTTGTTAAGTAAGATTCGATTGTTTGTTGAGACTGAACTCTCTTAACCCTTTGACCGCCGACTTAAGAGAGAGAAAGAAACATTTAAGAAAATGATTATAGTTGTTTATTTTTCACACAGTTTCACAGATTTGCACAAGATAATCTCAAATCTTCTGTAAGGTATGAAAATCTTCGAAGCAATCGATGAGGCACAACCCAACATCGCATTCGGCACACTGGTAGCGCGTATCACTTCGTTGTTTTGCACGCCGTTCAGTATTGCTACAAACATAACATCTTCTTTGAGAAGGCCGGTTATTTTCGTTTGGAGGAACTAGAGATGGAAAATGCCTGGCCGTCAGTCGCAGTGGATGAGCACTGAATGGCCTGCCAATATGTGTTTTTTTTGCACCGTACCTAACAATAAGTTCTCGAATAATTTCTAATTTGAATTTGAACAGTTGCAGGTTTTGATCCTTCATATTTTTGAATAAGATATAACTGTTGAGAACCGATAGATCGACTATGTGGAAAAAGAGTTTTCTATACCATTTGATGGTTTTTCGAATGGATTCCGAAAACGTTATTTGCATATCAGATTTGTCTACGATACCCCTGTTTTTATTGTATTCTGATATGCATAATGGTTTGAGAATTTGGTTACTAATGTTGGGGCTTCTTTTTTTTATCGGCACCATTGAAGAGTTATGCACAGTGGATAACATAAATACATCTTTTTTATCGTGCCACTTTATAGCTACCATATTCGGAGTATGCTGGACAGACTGCTCTCCTCGCTGCAATGTTCCTCGAAATTTTGGGAAACCGGAACGATTCTGCTTTACAGTGCCACAAGCCCCCGTTGAACGTTCATATAAAGTCTGAAATAACATCCCAAGCGAGCAAAAAAAACGGTCAGACGGGCAACATGTCTAGTCC